>VUQR01023301.1:3611-26405 GCA_015108515.1 Hemichromis elongatus | reverse complement strand
GCTCTTTTCAGAAAAAAAAAAAAAAAAAAGGATTTAACCTGCACCCGTGTGTTCATCTGTAGCACCATATCTCTAAAAAGCAATGTGTGTGTCTGTGTGTGAATCCATTTCTGCATGTGCATATATGCAAATTACCTTGTCAGCATTCAAGTGTGTGTGAGCATATGCATCCATGCATGTGTGTGTGTGTCAGACAGCAGCATTAATTCCCTCTGCAGGTCTCGTGGGAGATGGCTATTATCTGCATCACTAGCCCTCTCTCATGACTAATATAGGCGCTTCATCATGTCACTGTAATATGGCCAGAGGGACCAGACTATGATCTGGTGTTATGGCTTAATAGCCCATATTAATCAATCCTTGCTGTATCCATTGTATACAACCCTCTGTCTTTATCTTTTCTCTCTCTTCTCCCTGTCTTGTTCTCCAGCTGTCTTTTTCTTTTTTCACACGTTCTTCCCTGATTAAGTGTCTCTTTTGTTTTCTGATTGTAATTATTCAGGTTCGGAATCATTTGTTAATGGATGCAGACATTTAAGTATTTATAGATATTGTGTGCACATGCAGTGTGTTAATAGTCTTGCACCTTTATCTTTGTAAGAGGCAATTTCACTTTTAGTTTTCCTGAAATTGCTGAAAAGTAAATCATCTAATGCGATTTATTAAAATGCTGTTTGAGAATTTAAACTTTCTGCCTGAGTTAGGCTTAGACCTAGGTTTGGATCAGTGGTTTAAGTGTATTATGCTAATGAGGGTCTTCATATATATGGGGTGCAAACTATTCAAAGATATCTGTTTTTAATTGTGTGCCAGTCCCAATCTCCACCAGACCTCAGCCCAGTCAGTCCCAGTACAGACATTAAGCCTCTTACTCGTTAGATCGCACAGATCCACAAGCCTGCTCTGAGATTTACACAGCTTAACACATACACACACATACAGAGACACACGGCGTCATTATTGGTATCCCAGCAGGGAGTTGAACAGACGACCTTCTCTCACTCCGCCTTGAACAAATTGGTTCGGCATGTGTGCTTGGAAGTGTGGTTTCCATTGTTGCAATTGGAAGTCCTCCCACTTTGTAGCTCAACTGTATTTATAGAGTTTAATTATTAATGTAAATGGGATATGATACTTGAGCTAACACTTTAAAGTGAATAATCAAACAATTTTTAGCATAACCCATTTAAAATCAAACAGCCACTAAAATGAATAACAAAATGTTACCGAGGTACACGCTTTGGCTTTTCAGAAAATGAGAAAATGCCGGTGATGTAGAAACAGACTAATCTAAGACTTTTTAGTTACACCTACTGGTGGAACACACTTTGATCTGTGCACAGAACAACACAGCAAGGTTGCAGCTTCACCACCACCTATAAAATGTGAGGCGCAAACAGTCCGAACTAAATATTGTATTTTTAATCACACAATAAACTCACCTAATACTAGATCTAGAAATATCCTATTGATTCAGTGCATAAACCTAACTTTGTGTGCAGACTGCCTTTTCATGATGTGAAAGGAGATAGATTTTCTATGCCCACCTACAATAAACTAGTGGATTTACCATGTGATTCTTTTTCGAGGACTTGGACAGTATCCTAGTTCCTCAGAAACAATCTTGACCAATTACATCAATCGGAACAATTTTATGTTATATCGGTTTTCAATGGATTCTCACAAAGCTTTCAGTAAAACTAACAACAATGTATTTTGTCAAGCAGCAGGGGTTTGAGAAGCACATATATGTCATTACTTTGTCACATTAAAGCACAACTATCTGCGTGACTTGGAATATTTTTGCCAATTTGGGAAAGCTGCTATTCCTATAGGAGGGCAAATGGTCCCAACACTCAGTCTAAAGAGATTAAGACCTCTTTCATTTGTGTGTCAGTTCATCTCCACTTTGCTCCAAACTAAAAAAAAATCCTCTATAGGCATCCTTCTAGCTCCTCATTAGTGTGTCTGTTTAGATTTTTTCTTTTGGACTATTATATGTATTTTTTTGTGTGTGTGTGTGTTACATCTAGTCTGACGACCCCCTGTGGTTGTGCTGAGTGCCTTTCCGGCTGTAAATCTACAATGCTGTAACCAACTTATTATTATCACCCATTACTGCTGACCATCATGACACTGTAATAGAACTGGCCCTTTTTGCTTCCTACCACTACCAGTGCCACCACTCCCCGCCCAACCACACACACACACACACACACATACACACACAAACACACACCCCTCTCTTGTTCTTCCTGATTTGTTTTTTTTTTCACCCATGTCTATCATCGTTCTCCCTTTGTGTCCTCTATTCTTACTTTAATTATACAATCTTAAAGTCTAACAAAGTGAATGCAGGTTGCCTTCTCCCTCCTTTTTCCACATCACCTTTTCGACTTGTAGCCTCTGACTTCTCGTCTTCCAACCTTTCCCTGATTTCTGCTAACTTCTATTATTGTGTAAAACTATTTTGTCTTTCTTGCTGCAACACTTTTTTAGCTTCCCCATTCACTTCACCTTGGCTGCTTTCTTTTCTCTCCCTTGTCTTCCTTTCATCTTTCTACTGTTAGGTACTGTGTAGACAGAAAGAAAATCAGCTAAATAGTATATAATCTGCTGCACAAAACAAGTGTGCTGTAAGCTGTCACAGGGACTTCATTTAGCATCTGTGCTCAGCCACAATTTTTGAAGTCTGTTCGGTACTTCTGGCGTTAGCCTGTCTTTATCTTTGGTCAATTGAGCACAGTGAATCAGTGGATAAAGCTGATGAAAAAGAGCTCTCTAACTGGCTGTTCAGCCAAGGGAATCAGTGATTACATCAATTTAGTCTGGTTTTGCTTTTTTTTTAAAATTTCACCTCATAAATGAAATGCTATGGTAGGGTTGAATGACTCACTGATTATCTAATCAGTGAGGAGTTAAACGTAAAAGATTAATTGTACAGCGTTTTGTTAGAAACTGAAAAGTTCTGAATCATGAACTTCAGAATTCAAGTGTTACAAGCACCCGGTTGCAAAAACACGCAGATTTCTAATTTATTTGATAAAACAGTCTGACAGGCATAAAATAGTAATATTAAAAAGAAAAGGAAAGGAAACAACAGCAGATGAACAGCATCTGAAAGTCCATAAGAAATATGGAACAAGGCCCTTCCAGGAGTGGCTGTAGAGAAGCCAATCTTCAGGAAGGGAAACAGAGGAAAAGGTTGATGAATGCAAAATTAGAAGAGAACTGGGCTGAAATAAGTAGAAACAGGCCTTATGGAGTGATGAATTCAAATTTAAAATGTTTGATTCAAATCACTGTCAATATGTAAGCACGAGGTCAGGAGAGAGGCACAACAGTGAGTGTCGTACATGGTGGAAGCTCTGTTGTGGTTTGAGGCTGCACTTCTGCCAGTGGTGTTGGGAATCTTGTCAACATCATATGGAATTGTCAACAAAGAAATATCAATACAATCTGGAAAGCATTAGAAGACCTAAAAGAAACCAGAAGAATTATTCTTGTAGACTACTTAAAGAAATTAGTCAGTCATATCAAAACTATCAGTAAATGCTCATCCACTGGCAATCGTGGCTCAAGAGTTGGTTTGTGTTGTAATCAGAAGGTTGCTGGTTTGAGCCCCTCGGTCGTTGTGTCCTTGGCCAAGACGCTTCACCCATTGCCGACTGGTGGTGGTCAGAGGGTCCGGTGGCGCCAGTGTCCGGCAGCCTCGCCTCTGTCAGTGCGCCCCAGGGCAGCTGTGGCTACAACGTAGCTTGCCATCACCAGTGTGTGAATGTGTGGATGACTAAATGTAGCGTAAAGCGCTTTGGGGTCCATAGAGACTAAGTAAAGCGCTATACAAATACAGGCCATTTACCATTTACCAATAGGGAGATATACAATTATTACATGAACAAAAATTTCAGATGTCAATTAATCAAAACTCCTCCATGTTTAGTCTCAATTATGACAGCATTTCTTGCTCAGTCTTTTCATGTGCAAACAAATGTCAGTCTCTGGTGCTGAAAAATGAAACCAAAACACTACAGTTTCTCCACCGGCTAGATGAGGCTGGCCCTAAAATCAATCCTAATAAACATTAGGGTAAAATAGGCTGGAATCAGCATGTTTATAGCCTGTTTTAAAAATCTGCTTTGGTCTTTCCCCCATTCACAAACACTCCGCACCACAAAAAAATTCAAGAATTGCCTTATCGTCCGCTCTCCTCTAATCATTACGTCCCAATGAAAATAAACCTACTATAATTTACCTTTTAGATTTCCAATTTCCAATTTCCAATTGCTATTGTCCTTATTTCAGGAACTTTTTAGCTTTCTTCTCTATCAAAATAGTTTAAGATAAAAACATTCTGTTCCCAAAGGTCAAATAAATACTGGTTTCTCTTGCATATCTTCATCTGGCAAAATCCCATTTTATTATTCCATATATCTAATTTTCCCTACTTCTCTTTCCACATTGCCAGAATAAACACGACCAAGTCTTAATAAACAAAAATAACTCTGGGTATCAGCTAGCGATGCCTGGTGATTTTTTTTCCACTCAGACTTCCAAATTAGATTACAAACGGCAACTTCCTGAGGTCTTTTTAAACTTCAGCTAATGTTGAGCTCTTATATAATAAAAAGATGTGAATAAAGAAGCGAAGAAACAACAACTCTAAACAACAAAGTTCAAGGAACTCATCATAAACACAAACCAGCTTTTAGAAACAGGATTTTAAAACGCAGTATTCATGATTTTCCACTCCAAGTATCCAATTTTAAGCTACCATGTAAATCACTAGAGTGTTTCACTCTGCTACTTCAAGACATTTATCTGTTACAGTAATTATGCTGTGTTTAGTGTCACTGCATTCTCTGAAATCTGTCCAAGTTTTTCAAGGTCATCCGTCACATTTAAAGACACATTTAAAGCTCTTACTTGAATCCACTTTGTTTAGAAAATTGTCAAATCTTTAGAAAAAAAAACCAATGTCAAAGAAGTAAAGAGAAGAGAGTAAGAAACAAAGGCAAGTAGAGGACAAGAATAAGAAGAAATTGGAGATAAGCAGTCTAGCACATGTTCAGGGACATGGAAGAATAGAAGGACAGCCAATGATGGGGATGAAGTGAAAGGAAGAAAACCAGGAATAAAACAAGCCATCTGGAACATGAGACTTAAAAACATAATTAAATAAATAACTTTCGTGCCTTTTCAAGTTCTTATTTAGCCAAAATTTGAAGTGTGAAAGTGTGTGCTTGTGTGAAAAATGTCCAACACTGCAAATAGCGTGCTGTTGTACCAACACTGAACACGTTATAAAGGCCAACGGGGAAATAAAGACATGTTTGGTGTTTCTTTGTTAGACGACCCCCAAAAACGAGTCGTCTTAAACAGCAGCTGAATATAAACATAACAACTAATTAAGACATCATTAATGGCTCCTTGCATTGTCTAATGAAGTCCTTTATTTCCTCTCTCCATCTCCCCTAAATGTATTTACTTATGCAGATGTACTGTTAAAAACTTGCACACCATAATGAAATCTTCATTAATATGATTGCACACACGGCCGCTTTTGTCAGCACTATCTCTGCCATCTACATACCGCCACAGAGTGGGCTGTGATTCAAATACCCAAAGCTAAGAAAATGCTATGGTCAGCACTATTGGTACGGTGTGTATGGCTGCATATTTTCAGAGAAGATTTGCCACTAGACGGGGGATTTTTAATGTGGATCAAATCGATGCACAAAACATTTCTGTTTAAATAAACCACGGCACTGTAAACCCCCCAGATGTTCGAGACTTCCATTTTTCTCTGAAATATGGCAGACTCAGTAGTAGCTTAATGTCTGATGTTCTAAGGTAGTATTGAAAATCGAAAAGACATTAATCATTTTTAAAGCACCATGTTTCCTCATTAAAATACACTGTATAATACCATGAAATAACAATTTAGTAAGTCTAGTAAGTCATTCTCTAATTAGCCTTCACCTTGGGAATACTTGGAAATTCAATTCCTGGCTTGAGAATAAAATATTCCATGGTGACTTTCAATATATTATTCATGAATTCAATTTACCCTGATAATGAACTGAAAGTTCTTGGAAATAAAATGATCTTTCACCTTGATAAAGAAAAAGAATAACTTACAGTATACTTTGGTGTGAACTAAAATTATAAGTGTCTTTTGATTTACCCCAAATGAGTTTACTTTCTTAATGGGTAAGGAAAAAATGATCAATAATCATGAATCAAAACCATGATAATTGTTAACAACTTACTGCAACACCTGTAAAAATGGAGCTTTAGCGTTTGTCTAATCTCTCCCACACTTTTACATCTAAGAAAGAGGTATACTCACCCCATTCTTAGGGTAGGCCACCCATCCCAGGTCTCCCATCACAGAGCGGGAATCCAGTAGGTTTACTGTTGAAAGTTGAAAATACAAAGAGTTGTTAAGTAAAGAAGAGCAACAAGCTGATTCATTAGAAATTTAAAAAAGAAGAAGAAAAACCTTGCTTGTTTTTACCCCCCTTTTTTTTTTTTATACCAAGTCAGGCTTGCTGCATCACAAAACGTGATTGGTGGGTGGACTCAGATGGATGTGCTAAGAACTAATGACACCTTAGTCACAAACTCTTAAGAAAATAGATGGCAGACATTATCCTTATTACAGATCCATTAGTCAGATCAAATATTAGCCCAAGTCAAAGGATTTTCCATCCACACGCATTTGTCAAAAATAATTCCACATGTAAAATCGAATGAATTTGAATGTGTGTGTGTGAATTAAAATGTGGGATCTTGCTAGCCAAAAACTCCCACACAACTTTGTAATCACAATGCAGTGTCTGCAACACAACTGCAACTCAAACTAATCCATTAAAAAAAAAAAAAAAAGAAAACATCCCTGCTCAGCTTCTCGGCTGAAAGCTGTCAAGTGCAATTACTTGATCGCTCCAAATCCTTAAAGTGTGCTTCCATCAACTCTTGTGCAAGTCTGGTAACAGTGAAATCTCGCGAGTTGCGTGTGTGCCTTCACGTGCTTCTTCTGCATCAAATGCACAGTAGGTCTTGACAAAAGAGCCTCTCGTGAAGGCAGTTGTCATCTCAGTTTTTTGACATATTTGGAGACACTAAACAATATTCTCTTTAGTGACTTGTTAGTTTTATCTCAACAAAAACACATGTCAACATCTGGAAAATATTAGATGTTTACTGATTGTGGCTGAGATAGGCAGATGTTAACATCCAGGTGCAGAATCTGACTAAATCATTGTGGCTACATGACTGGGTGAGAACAAAGCAGGTTAACAGGTAGTATATTAATGACACGACGCAGTTTACAACACCATATGCTGTCATAAACTGAGCTCATATTCTGTCAGAGCGAAGTTCAGTTTTCTTTATCTCCTCTATGATAACATTTAGCTTGTTCTTTGTTTGATGTGTACTCAAACAATATAAGAAAAGTCCAACCAAGTGACCCATAGACAAGCTCTTATACTCAAAGCAGATTAAGAGATAGACATTAGAAAATATTGCTAACTGAAGCAAACACCATCTACGCTACCAACAACAGACAAAGGGGTGCTTCTTGCAGTGTCTCTCCACCTGTTTTTATGACTGAGGAGTTGTTGTTTAAATTGAATCATTTATTCTATTTTTGGTTAAGCTCTGTTAAACTTAATAAGAAATATTTTGCATCTATGTTGTAAATATGAAATTTGATGATAAGCAACAAAAAATAGGACTGGATATGTCATGAACTAATAAACAAGAATTGCAATTGAGTCCAGCAGGGGACTAGTGGACACATTGTGCATCAGTCTTTAACCCACCACAGCTCAGACAGGTTGGTAAAACCAAATCCTTATGAGTGAACCTTCTAAAAGTCTTGGGTATGGTAAAACTTCTGCTGTACTTTAACTTCACCACAAAACAGACACTAATATATGTAAAAAAAAAAAAAAAAATTAAATTAAAAAAAATTAGCCAACACTACACAATTTCACAAGTATCGGTGACTTTCTAACCAGCTGTTGAGTGTAACATTTACAGTTGCATGTGCTGTCATAAAACTACAAACTACACATGAACCCTGCCTTAATGCAAACAAAATGATAGGCATCCATAAATAATCTGCAGCACAAGGTGTACTGGTGTACGCAGCGTTGCTCAATAACTCAGACATAGACGTTCTGCAACCCTGAGTACCACACAAACACACACAGACGCAGACACACCTCCTGTCTTACTGTCTTCACTGTTCTACAGAGAATAATAAAAGATGTCCTTAGGAGGCGATTAGACAACTAATTAGGCCATAAAGAAGAGATAAGTGATACTGAACTAGATCATAAGGGATATGTTACCTCTTTCCCTCTCTTGTTCTCTCTAAGGATTAAACCACCTAACAAGTTAGAGCTCAGCTATGACAATGATCTACAGCACTTATTATTAAAAGTCATCTCTGCTAAATGAATGTAGTGATTTAGAGTCTTGAGTGACATTACTTCAAGGATACATATTTTAAATCTTTTGAAGGATGTGTGGATTTTTAACACTGGAAATACTGATAAGCGTTGTTGCTGTTAGACGAAGGACGTTTATTTTCAGCTACACTGAAACTATGCAATTTCATTCCTTGACCTAAATTATCATTAAAAGTCTTGTGTGTAACCATATCATACCTGTTACTTTTACCTGCACATATAAAATGTGCAATTTTTAATCAATTCAATTCCCTCATAAGTTTTTTTTCCTGTGTACCTTGTGATGTTTGATTTTGACAACTTGCATGTTAGCTCAGAGTTCTCTGGGATTAATGGTCTGTTTTCCCCTCCCACACACACAGAGGCAGACAAATATTCTTTCTTTCAAGCCATTTAGTGTAATTACTCCAGATTCGCCATTTCCATTTGATCAATGCCACAGCCAACAAAAAGTAAAGTGAAAGCTTTTAAAATCCATTTAGGCTCCCAAAACCCCATATCTTCCTCGTATCACACATCATGATTAATCAAACACAGTAATAATGTAACAGATGTGAGGCTCTGGGATGTACTCTGAATTTCATTAGTTTAAACATGAGCTGATTAGTTTCAACAGACGGTATTTTCAACATGGTAATTCGTGCACAACTTTCTTTTTATTTATTTAAATGTTTGAACAACTGCCTCCTGATTTAGTAAGTCATTTAAATTTACTTAGTGAAACCTGCAAATAAGTGAAAATGAAACATTTACATGAGGTTAGCAGCATGCTGTCAGGCAAAAACTTTCTCTTTATCAAAACAAAACCTGAGATGGACAAGTGGCCAAAATACCCAAATATTTTTTTAAATATGTCTACAAAGCAAAAAATAAATTATTTAATTGTTTTTTTTTGTTTTTTTTACTAATTACAATTGATTAGTCAAATGAGAGAATAGGCTAGTTTAATTATGGGCTTCAGTCAACTCTCCAATTATGCATGCAGTGCTGTGATGATTATCCTTTGCAATGCAAATTTCTGTCAAATTAATCTAACGTTTGTTTTAAATGGTAACCTCTGGTAAATGGTTCTTGACTGGTTGGGCGTTGAACAGCTTTATTTCTTTATTTATGTTGTTTGGTTAAGTAAGAGTTTAATATGTTTTCTCTGCAAATTAGAAAGAATTGCACAGGTTTTAGGCTTGATAGGTGAAGACAACAAAGAAAACAAATGTCTGCTTATATGCGAGATGTGAAAGATCAAATGCTGGCACATTTTTTTTATTTCTCCTTCACTCTCGTAATTGACTGCATCCTGAAGCGTGGCTTTAAAAAAGGCTTTGCTAAAAAAAAAAAAAGGGTGTGTGTGTGTGTGTGGGGGGGTATTCAAGTATTTTGACAGCAGGTTTTGATACAAATGGCGAATAAACCCAATCTGTACAACCCAATGTACTAGGTGTATTTTAACCACATGTTTTCATAATTTAATGGAACAATAGTGGTGAACCTTATCACGTAAGGATATGCAGAATTACAGAAAAAATAAAATAAAAAAAGGGAAGAAAGATATAATCTAAACAATCCTGGTGAACTTTTGATGTGGTGGTGAAAAACACCCTGCTAACCCCTCCAGAACCCCTGAATGTCCTGTGGCCAAATATTGGGAACTTTGGTGAATGTAAACTTTTACCAAATAAATCTGCCATGTGAAGAATATGCTGCTTGACGAATGTTCTCTCTTTCCCGGATGATGCTGTCTAATAGCTCCAAACAATGGTATTCATCTGGAGCTATTAAAATGCTGCTCATGCAGACAATGGCGTGGGAACAGTATTTGACAGACTATTTTACACTTCTTACTCAGTTTTTATGCCCACATTGTCAAATATTTATCACCATTTTATGCCACTTAACAATTGCCCACTTTTCACATTTAGTAGGACAGTGTAGCTGTGCATTTGTTCATATGGTAAGAATATTACAGGTATTTTGCAATATGCTATGGAACTGGGGAAATGTATGAGCGGTCACAGATTAATCTGACATGATAAGTGCTGAAAGGAACAAACATGAACAAACCTTTAAGGGAACAAGGCAAAATGTGAATTTGCATTCTTCGTCCATTCTATGGTGAGCACCTTACACGCGAAAGACAAAAATACTAAAGAGTAATAAGGATATTTTTTGGAGCGCACTGTGCGTCTGTTGCGCTGCCATGTCCTCAGAGGAATGGTTATCAGAAAGAGACATGTTCTGTCCAAAGGTCTTTTATTCGACCCTTTGCAGTTTGGGAACACAGAGTCATTACACACTCGGGGCACACAGCTGTCATAAAGATAATCTGTTTGTATTAATATTATGCACGACCTCTTTCTGCCGTCAAACGGCTCCAGAAACGAATAGACCAGCCAAGGGGTCTGAGACCGATGGTCTGGGCACCAGCTGGGGTACGAACAGACCTTTAACCGATTTTCAGCGCCGGTTAAAGCCTAACTGTGCAGCACACGGCGCTGTCAGTAACCCTAAATCCTTACTGTTTTAGTTTACCTTCGTTTGCGGGAATGCACCACGCTCCAAGCAATGCCAGGCTCCAAACCCATGCCCATGTCACCAACCGAATGCCACAACTCCACCAACGAGATTGCATGGCGCATCCAAAAAAAAAAACCCCAAAAACGGTAATGGAGAGATTTTTTTCTTAAACAACAGCAGTTTCGGTCAGAACAGAGTGGGAAAGCGTAGTGAAACCATCTGTCTCGTTATGCGTCCGCTCAGAAAGATGGGGATCATGTTATGCGGCGGAAAGAGGGAAGCAATGAGAAGCCGAGTGCGCTCTGGTTTTGGGAAGGCGGGCAGCGCGTCGGGAGGCGGAGTGAAGCACGGTCTCTCCAATCACAGACCCTCCACAGGTGAACCCCACTGCCGCTGGACTCACTTCTCAAATAATCGATTACCTCTCACTCGTTACTTCTGTTAACCGTAAAAGCATTACTTAACGTTCACATTAAGTTACCCTCTCCTGCTCTGCGTTTCTGCTTTAAAAGTGTATTTGTAAAGAACAGAGCGGAGGTACTTAAAGGCTTTTAAACATATCCCTGCTGTTTCATTTCAGCTGCATTGCTTTGTGGAGTGGAGAATGGAGAATGTGGGTTATCAGTGCTTGCATTCAGTTTTTGACAACGTGTATTATAACGCGATAACTGCCAGTTTAGCTACTGAGAGAATGTTTAAAGACGCATTATTTGACTGCTGCTGCAGCAGTGTTTGCTTTGTGGTCTTTCAGTAGTATCACGTCAGGGACAGACAAACTGTAAAAACAAAAGTAACCATCATTTACTGGGAGTATTTGGTAATACAATTATTGTCTGAGTAGTATTAACACCTTCTGTACAGTAATAGTATACAGGATGTTAATTTTCAATAAATATTGCCTCTGGACAGCATTTCCGGCCCGTTTCTCATATAATCACTTTCGTCTGTGGACTTTATGGATCATTTTCACGTTACAGACAGCTGACAATGATTGTCTGTCTCGCTCTGCATTAGCCCTGTGTCAGACTACTGACTGCCTCTAGTCCTGTGATAGCTCCTTGACTCTGAATCTGATCGGTGGAAGAAATAATTTTTTAACACTTTATATTTAATTCATGCTTGGCATGCAAAACAGTTCTTGGCAGAGAGCTATACAACTGTGTTGTATCCATCACCATGGCATCCCTAAACTGTTGAGGGTTTTTTAACTGATGCTTTTTCACCCCGGTCGTCTTCCTATTTCTTCTGCGTTCTGCAACACTTTTAGCAGTAAAACTTTAATTGCTTGTTTAAAAAAAGAATAAAGTAACTACTTTGTAAGCCTGATTTTCAATAGAAATATAGAACTTAGTTTTACGTAAACTTAAAGTTTGAGTCTGCATGTATACTAGTGCTGTATTCACTGATTATCCCATCAAGTTGAAGACTTTTTTCTTAAGAGGTTTAATTCAAGGTTTTCAGTTTAGTTGTAACCAGAGAGTAGCAGCTTATCTTTTGCTGTCAATTCAGTTCACTAAGACAAACCGGAACAGTCTCTAAAGACCTTTTTCTTTATTTCGTGAATGTTTTTATTAAGTTTATTTGCTCCAACAAAAAGGACGCAAACAAAAAAAGTGCACCATCAGTCCTGCTTTCTAGTTAAATGTGCTTTGGTCTTGAGTTTTAGTTTCTTATTATCTGTGTTGTAAGATTATAATTCCTCAAAAAAACGCAATAGGTCAGTTCATAACTTTTGAATTTAAGAAGAAGTTGTATGTTGATTATGTAATGTGAGTTTTTCTCATCTTTCTGACCATCTTCTTAATTTTCTCCGTTACCCTATATCCATTTAGACCAATTAATGCAGTATCCCTTTTTATTTTTATCTCTGTTTCTTATTTGTGGTTTTTGTATGTGGTTTTTTTTCAGTTTTTCTTCCTCTTTCTCACTCTCGGTGGTGGAATTACATTCTTTAATCACTGGTGATATTCACATGCGTTACCCTGCTGACACCTCCTACATTCCTTGTGTATGCACACAGATCTACGCATGCATACATAACACATGCACAGACACAGGTACCGATTTCTCTTTAAGCCCAACTTGGAAACACATCAAGATACTCAGCGACCTCGCTGATAGGCACTACAGGGCCCCACATTTTGTTTATGCCACAGAAATTGAACAACCTTGGATTTTAAATATTGCATCCTTTTAATTATGTGAAAAAAACTGTTTGCCAAGCACAAACGCAACTGTAGGTGTAATTCCAAGGTGGTAGTGTATTGTAGACGTGTAGGGGTCTGATCAGCAGTGACAGCGGGTGTGGAGGTGGTTCTGGGATGCCAGAAACTGTTGTTGTCTCTTAGAGGTGTCGGTTTAATTCTATAAAAGGTCTGCGGAGGAAAGTGTAAGAAAAATTCACCCCGCAAGGAGCCTTACCATCAGATGAATCTTTTCATCTTTGTTGGTTGAGAATGCATTTTTGTTGTTCTATGCGTGTTTGGTAAATGGGTGGAAAGAGTGAGGTCACTTTTAGATATTTTTAGGTCAGCAATAATGGAGTTATATAAAAGCAAGGATGGACAGGTGGAATTTCCTAAAAATAGATGATGCAGGAAGTGGTAGGCATTCTCCAGATACAACATGAAGCCTCACTCAGACTGAGATCCTCAAACAGGATTAGATTAGCCATGAAAATGTAAAAAAAACACTTAAAAAATCATGAATTTGTAGATTTTTTTTTTCTTTTTGGGAGATGTAACATTAATTCTAACATTTAATTTTTGTGGGTCTTTACAAGCTCACAAGTTCACCATCCATTTGTTGACTCTGCCTGTCTTCCATTTCGTGCCAGGCAGGCAGTGTGCAGTTCTTCAGAGCTGTTTTGTGGCCTGTGACAGGCTGGGCTTTTCATGGTAGAGTAATAACTCTCTGTGTGACTCTGTGTATTTGTGCTTTTACTATTAGCAAATGTATATATAGACAGTTAAAGATATAGAAAATGTCGATGCTGCTTCACAGCTTTTCCAGATAGTGTCCTTTTGATGTGCTGTAAAGGTTTCTTTAATAATTGTATGGCCATTAAGTTCAAATTACACATATTTGTAAATAAAAGCAAATAAAAAAATATTCATGCTATTCATCTGAAAACCTCAACCATTTCCCATTTCATTCATTGGTGGCAGAATGTTTTTTTTTTTTTTTATCACTACATGGTAGAGCACCATGAAGCATTTTCCAAAAACACTGGTTTGGTGCAATCAGATGTGATGGTACCTTGGGGGCTGAATAGTCAGCTGTGATTTTGTATCTGCTCACTCATGACAGTAGGGGAGGGAAAGGGAAAGCAAGGTCAGAGAGGGTCAGTGCAACACACACACACACACACACACTGTAAATACTGTAGAGGTTTGCCTGTCTCTGTCTCGGTCTCTCTCTCTCTTTCTCTCTCACACACACACACACACACATTTGTTGCAGTACTCCAGTTGGAAAGAATCTAAGCTTTTCAACCTTTTAAGCTGCTGTCCATACTGTAACCAAATGCCTTATACCAATATGAACGTGCAGTAAAATGATTAAATGGGTTTCTTTTATTCTCTCCATATTCAATTGCATTACTAATATGATGGATATATAATGTTGGCGGTGTTTTTTCCCCAGGGTGTAACCATAAAAAATATTTTTATTACTACATGCCGGCATGTTAAATACAAACATGACATTACTGTGTATTTTAACCCCAGAGAACACACAGATTCATGCACACACATACAGTATTATCACCCAGTTCCCCAAATAATCAGCTTTGGGACTTGACCAGCTGGCCCCTTGTTGAAGGGAACTCTGGGATTTTCCAGAATGCCATGATATTAAATAGTGAAACACTACAACACATTTGGCTTTAAAGGGATATTTCTACTTTATTACAGTATTCCCTCTAGAATAATCCCTCCACGATGTGCAGAAACTGTAAGAGCATAGAGATGTTTCTATTTAAATTGCTAATTAAAAAGCTAAAATAACTGGGGAAAAGTTAAACACTGAAGGCATGGCTGAATTAGAGCATGTACGCATGTACAACACAGAGGAAAGGGCTCCAGAAGAGAATGATGAACATTTTTACTTTGACAACAGCAAGAGTATTTCTAGTTACTATAGTGAATTTTGGCTGCTGTTTTTGGCAAAGTTCCAGAAGCCTTCTGTTGTGCATGCTGGCACATTCGAGCACCTAAATGAAAAAGAGGCATCATCATGTTTAATGGCTAAACTCCCAAATACAGATGGGTACACTGCTAGGCAAGTTGGAAATAGGTGAGTTTTATTTTATTTTTTTTTGCATTAGCTTGCTCATCAAAGTAGTAAGTAAGTAAGATCCCAAAGTTGTAGTTGCGATGGTTGGGATCGTGAATCTGAAATGTCTTTGTATATTCAGAATGTTATTGTCCTCTGCACAATATGGACTGATCAGCCTCTGAGGAATTGGTCATGTCTAAAAAAAATAATGATGTTGTAAATTTTTAAGTTGATTTTCTGCCCCTAGAAACCTAAATTACACGGTGAGAAGTGGTTAGCAGTGTTTCATAGCAAGAATGTCCCAGGTTTGAATCCAGCTGGGGCCGGTCTATGTGGAGTTTGCATGTTCTCCCTGTGCGTGCTTGGGTTTAGGCAGGAAACTCTGGCCGGCAATTCAAAATTGACCATATGTGTGAATGCGAGTGTGAATGGTTGTTTGTGTCTCTGTGTTAACCCTGCACTAGCCTGGTGACTTGCCCACAGTTTGAAGTTGGATCAGTTGTTGAGAAAATGGCTAGATGTACTTTACAACTTACAAAAAAGACATTAAATAAATTAAAATACGTATCGGTTTTTTAATGTGGAACATCAGCGCAGTGCAGACCAACCAGAAATGTTTATTCTGTTCATCTACTGAATGCATGTTGATTCCCGTGTCAAACACACATTTCGTACTGCTGTAATCTATTACTGCCATTTATGGCATCACGAATATACAACTAAACAGGCTCGCAAATATGATTTTCTAAAGTTTGCACATTTTACCGTTGAATTAATTTTAAAACTCTGAACATAACCTCCACCTGAACAGGTGAGCTACACCATACATTACTGCTGGAGGCAGGTGAAAAGAGAATATTCTGGCTTTAGTCTCAGCATAGCTACCTAACCCATTAATCTTTTTTTCATAACACACCCCCCAGGTCTGCTGCAGGTTCCATAGAGGAAGAGATCTGTCTTAACTGATGCACTGGTAGCTCCAACGGGTTGCTCAGGTTGACTCTTCATTCAGGAGAGGACAAACAATCTGGGAGATAGTGTCAACATCATTAGTTGTTCAACTCTCACGGTGAAACTCCTTGCTGTCAGGTAAGAAAAAGAAGCTGACAACATCATCATGACTCTGTAGAAAGAGCGGGCAGGTCTGACAGATGTTTCCTTATGGCGCCATGCTGTCTAAAAGACACAGTTGAGTATCCAACTGTCAAGCGACCCTCAAGCACCACAAATGGACTCCAGTGTAGGGAGCAATAAGGAATAACAGAGCTTCTTCTTTCTGCTCTCTTGATGCAAATAAAACAACCTACATTGCCTTTTTTAGTTTACTAACTAGTTGAGTAGTTATCTGCCCTCAAACAAAGTTTTACATTTCAAATTCTCTGGCCTCTCTTTGACCCCGAAACATGGAGCTCTTGTTTGGGCTTATAAAGAAGGAAAGCGCACAAAAAAATGTACACACACACACTCACACTGACATGCACATACGCACACATACACAACCCCCTGGGCATCGTTAAGCCCTGCTTAGCAGCTCAGTGAGGCTGGCAGGCAGGGCTGCTGATATTCTCCCTCTATTTTGGCTGCTCCCCTCTGCATGCTGCTCCAAATCCTGCTGCTCTCTTTTCACACTTTTTATCTCCTAACTCAGGACCTACAGAATATATATACTTTATATTAAAAAGAGTATGTAGAGGCTGAGGAATAACTTATTCCTGGTGAAGACTGAAGAGAAAAAAAGGGCTCAAGGATGTACTGTAAGATGAGCTGTTGCACAAATACTAAATAAAGACAGTACTTTGATTTATGGTCTTGGTATTGGTGTAAGTCATACAATGCAGTAAGAATAAACATGAAACAAAAAAGAAAAAGCAACAACGCTGTATGTTGCAAAAGTATAACCTATGTAAGACTTGATTTCACAGCAATCATTATATATGTCCATGTTGTTTCTGCTCTGCTTACAGGTGAAGCTTGATGAATCAAAGGATGGAAGGATGGAGGGGAGCAAAACTCTGAAGTTCAGAGAGATTCTCCAAAGTCTAAAGTACTGTGGAAACACCCTTCCTGCCGAAAAAACACAGGAGATAGAAGGAGGTGGGAGTTACGACATTGTCCTCCAAAATACCAGTGTAAGTGCACGAGAAGAAATGAACAACCAGCCACACTTTGAGAAATACTTTCACAGCAATCTCTCTGGTGAGGTTCTCACTATTGTTTTTACTGTTCTCGAGCTAATCTGAAGGCCACATAAAGTTTGGAGGTCTGCACTGACTTTGCAAACACACTGTGCGCCTCAGCATCCACTGACCCCACTCTGTGGTGGCTGAGTAGCTGTCATTCCCAGTTGCTTTCACTTTGTTATATTATACCGTTAACAGTTGACTGTGGGATATTTAGATTGAGGAAATTTCATGACTGAACTTTTTGCACATGTGGCATCCTATCACGGTACCGCGCTGGGATTGTCATGGAACTAATGAGAGCAATCTATTCTTTAACAAATCTTTGTAGAAGCAGGCTGCATGCATGGGTGTTTGATTTTATATACTTATGCCCATGGACGTGATTGAAACACCTAAATTCATTGATTTGGAAGGGTGAATAGCAGACCTAGAGGTCGTGAACAGAGAATCTTCCAGGGATACAGGGCAACCAGGTGAGCAGCTGATGAAAAACAAGAGCATGTGTTTTACTTTCATAACACATTTGCAAATCTAAAGGACTCAAGCGAGCATAGTGTTCACCATAAAAGCAATGAAAATCTGTCAGAGATTCACTGCAACCTTCGGCCTTTGAATAGTGCTTGATTGTGGGATGAGAAGCAGGTGCCGAAAAAGAGTTGCCCAGGAAGTGCCCCAACCAGGGTCGGCTGCAACAAAAGGACTAAACCAGCGTCCCACCTGAGACTTAAGCAAAACAATAGTTAAACACACAGAAAAACAAGACCTCCAGCACCACCAGTTATATATGCATGGGTACATGGTATACTACAGAAATGCATAATGTGGTATAAATATATAACGTGTGCATTATATATTACAGAGAAGTTATCGTGTGACACGTTAAAAAAAGCAGTCAGAGGTTATGATAAAGCATTATTTATTTTTTTATTGTGAAGGTTGTGTGTTTGTTGTTTTTTCCATTTGTTTTCGCCCTTAAATTTTTCAGTTCACCTCGACTTCATGCAGTCTAAGTCACAGGAGAAAGTGTCTTTGGTCTGATTATACAAAAGTGAGCTTGGAGGATAAGTGAGGGTGCTTCAGAATTCTGATTATTTGAAAAATCAGAGCTACCAGTTTGGAGTTACATAACACAACCCCCACTCCCTCGCCCCTCAGTATTTTGACATATTTTTACTATGGATTTTCTCCATTTCCCAGAGGCACACCGAGCTCCCCTATCCTCTTTTATCTGTTTCATCCTTTTTGTCTTTTCCAGTCTACCCTCTGTTTCCTTCTCTTCTCAGTCATTCTTACCCCACATCAGTCCATGCACTTTCTGTCACTTTGCTTTCCTCTCCCACAGCTTTTTCTCCAATACATCCTATGTCATACTCTTACTCTCTTTCTCTTTACTTTGTTCTAGTGGTAAACTTTCTTACTTGTTTTCCCTTCCTACACTTCACTGTCATATCACCACGCTTCAAATGCGGTGCTCCAAGGATTCTATTAAAAAACCATAAGCAAAGTCTCAAAACCTCCGTGTTTCTGTAATCAGTAAAGAATTTAAAATTATGAAAGCAAGACCAAAGATATAGAAATTCAATTATTTCTGAAAGAAATGGGAAGTGTAAAAAGTAAATGACTTCTAAATCGCACCCCAGTGCTTGAGCCTGGCGTAGACATGTAGCCACACACACACACACACACACACACACACACACACACGCACACACACACACACAGAATCCAGGGTAATCCAATCAATTGTTAGTATAGCTCAGTGGCGTTAACAAAAGGCTGCCGTCTCTCTTTCGTTTCATGTCCGTCTCTTATCTCTCTTCCTTTTGCACATTTCCACCAAAATACAATGTACACAATTTATCAGCTGCTACCTGAGGGTCAGATTTTCTGATATAGAAACAAACAGAAACTCTTGCCCACTAACAGAGTGATGTGCAATCACATAATTGAACATTATATCAGTGACAAAACCTGTGTTCGTGACTGAATGGTGCTATTTAAACAACATGAAGTCAGAGGAGCAATGGAGGGAAGCAATAGCACTACAATATCAACAGGACAAGATTTATTTATTTTTTTTTAAATTTGTTCTTAGTTTTTAGGCATGTAGAATGATCCAGGCATGTCTGAGAGGGAATAAACTGCATTCAGGCAAACATTAATGTAATGCCTTAGCATGAATGCAACCTCTAAATCACAGGCAATCATCTGGCAACAGTTAAAAATATATCCGGGAACAGGAAGCTGTGCAAGGAACAGGAAGTGCTGCCCCGGATATCAGTTATCCATTATCCAGATATCCACTGTCTTCATTAGAAGCCCCGAAACTTTAGCTGTTATGCCCACAGGCTGAGTTTTCAGACAATTGCCACTGGGTTTGCATACTGCATTATGAACAGCATTGATCTATCTACGGAACTAAGTGACACAATAATAAGACAACAAAAATGGGTTCAGCAAACCTCTTTATTACTTACGTATATTCCCACATCCCATCATGGGGGTGTTTTATGGTTTTATTGTAAAAACCTGAGTAGATTAAGATTTAATTGTGAAAGAAATTCAGAAAATGATTCAATTGAATTTTTACTTATACAGCGCCAAATCACAACAACAGTCGCTTCATGGAGCTTTCTATTGCAAGGTAGACCCCACAATTATACAAAACACCAAAATAAATAAATAAATAAATAATGAGCTACACTTCTGTTTTTGGCCATGCCAGACAGATGAAATACTGCAGTGTGGAAGTGATAGTGAACAGAAAGCAACAAATCACTCTCAAATGAGCTTCAAAAGGGTGAATGAGATAACAGAGAGTCGCCTCTTGAATTGCATCACAGTGTTGCACTGGAATAGGGGTGAAAATCGTGTCGACCCTAATTTTATGTTTCCATTATTGCTTATTGGGGGTGTAGCCCATGAATACCTTTGACCACAGAAAAATCAATTGACCTTAGAAAGAATGCTGACTGTTCTCTTCCCCACAAAGACAAAAAACCAGATGTCAGCAGGTGTTAGTGGGGTTATGTCCAATATGGACAGGGGATTATGGCAACACCATCAATACAGCATGTGTCACGGTCTTGGTTTCCTGACTTGTTTTTCAATGACTAATTATTCATTGGAATTTTGGGTAACTACATTGACACAGATCTTAAATAAGAGCACAGTTATATGGAACAGCAGAGACTGCTATTAGCATTTTCATTAATTATGGAAAAATATCTATATTAATAGCAGGTTCATTCCAACCCTCTAACCAGAAGTTAATATTCTAACAATTGATAATGAGAAACATTTATGGCTTTGCTTCAGCTAGTGTCAGTCACATGTGTGATTAGATCACAAAGGTTCACTAGAATATTTACATATGTACTGCTTCTGTTCTGTTACCACCAACTAAGACAGAAAGTATCAACCACCTGGCTGCAAAGAAGCACAAAACAATAAAAAGGAAAGCAGAAAAACTCAACCAATGCCTACATTTCTTTTTTGTTTTTTTGTTTTTTCCACATGAGGCATATGTGCATTAAATTTACTACATTAAATACACTTTTTTTTTTTTATTACCAGCAGAGATGGGGTTAGAGCCAGGGCTCTTCAGTGACTGTGGTCTCTTACAGTTAATAATAACACTGTATTTTGCATTTGTCCTTTTATAAATAAAATGCTTTTACAACAAATCTTTCTGAGAATAAGTAACCTATGACATTTTCTTTAAAATACAAATTTGACAAGGTAGGTGGTTAAGCTATTTAGACTAGAGACTCCCCCTAGTGCAACTGACTACAATTTGTCACAGTTTGGGATTTACTATGGCCTTATAGGGCTGTCCCTCATTTTCACAATGGGCCAATATTTTTCCATACCTTGCAAAAATGATTCTTTGTGCTTCAATGCAGTATAAAATGTTAGTAATTAAAGGAACTATAGCCAGGTCAGGGGGCGATCTTTCTCAGCAAAATTCCTTCCTACAATTCTTTTAAAAAAGAAAAAGAAAAGAAAAAAAGCTTTTTTCTTACAGTTTTGTAAATTTTAGTCAACCTTGCATTGCTAGAAATATGTAAGAAGGAGAGGGGCTGTGTTTTATTCCAGCCAACTGCACTTTATTTCATTAAATGGTGTTAAATAACTGTTCTTTAAAAAGGAAAATAAAATATAGATGGATGGAAACAGTGTATCACCAGATTATATCTTTGAGAAGCATGATTAAAGCATTTTCTCTTCACATCTGTGGATAAAGCAGAGGTACAATGTCACTTTAATGGAGGACATATATACTCCGCTGGTGTTGCTCTCTGATGCCTGCATACACAGATGGTTTTGTGAATATGCTGCCTGCCAGGAAAGAGCTGGCACAGCTGGTAGACACTGCAGAGGCTCTCTAAATAACATCTTGTAGATGGGCTCACTTGATGTTCATAGTGTAACGATGCACAAATAAATCAGTTTTGGTTGATAGCTCGTTTATTACCCTCAAAATTACATCCTTTGGCAAGGACTGGCTTTACAATTAATACATTAGTTGTTTGAGAAGCCAAAATCTGGAAGCATTTTTTGTATTAAACCTAATACATATTACATATAAAGTGAGAATTATTACAGTATCCTCTAAGGTAAAAACAGTAAAAGTCTATTGCTTTGAATGTCTTATTGACCATGCCAAGGATTCCTGAAGGTCAACGCCATAAGAAATCCCATAGTTGATGTTGTCTGTGCCATGGTCATAACACATTACAGCACCCATATTTTATGTGAAGAATAAAAATTTGAGAGCCAAAACAAATTTTTTATTCAAAAAGCTGACATTACATTGCGAGCTTGTTTCATCAGGCCTCGTGATTTACCTGTCAGGGAAGCAATTGCACAGCTGGCAACACTACAGTGGAGCTGGGAGAGCAGCTTGCAGCCAGACATATAGGACAGCAATAAAAAGAGACGTAAAAAAAAATATATATACCTGATGGTTTTATGTGTCTTTCATGTACTGCAGGCAGTGTGGCCAAAAAACGCTGAAGCGACAGATTTTGGGTTGTACACTGATAAAACCTTGTAAATGTCAATGGTTTTTGATGTAGACAACCGCAAATTTATAAGACTTATAATATGGTAACATTTTTGTAAAATATATACAATTTGAACATATTTAAAATATATATAAAATAACATATTTTATTTAAAAGAAAATTTAAAAAAAAGAAAGTTGCCTTATCACACAGTGATGGAGTACTCATTCTAAAAAAATGTATTATGCATAAAAGAATCAAGTTTTAATAACATTTTTGAAAACCCCCTTATTGTACCCTCTTTAGGGACCTGTGCCTGATATCCAA
>VUQR01023299.1:0-11937 GCA_015108515.1 Hemichromis elongatus | reverse complement strand
GTGGGGGGGTGGGGTCACTGAAATGTGAAAGTTTCTTCCTGTTTAAAAAATGTCCAACGTTCAGGAACAACATAAAAACAGTCTTACAATATTAATCTCTGTGAAAAGTGACAAGGAAGAAGCCATGGTGTTCCTTTACTCTTTATTTATTGTCTGATTATATCGCCAAATGTGTACAGCACTTAATTTAAAGTGACTTCTTTTGAACGCAAAATGTTAGCTTGTAATTTAAACAGTGTGTGTGTGTGTGTGTAGGCTTTTATCTCCTTTTCTCTGTCTAGTGCTGAGGTATAAAGAACAGCAGCTGCGCTTTTGTAACGGCTGTAATATTTTCATAGTGAGCGCGGGGGAGTACGTGAGGTCAGCCTACCATTGAACCATTTTCCTTTGTGTTTTGTTTTGATGGAAGCTGAAATAAAAGCATCATTTTGCTCCATAACACACATTTTACCACATGTGTGCAAGTTATTGTCTGTTTGACTTGTAGCTTGGTTTGATGCAATTTATGTAAAGGAGTCTAATAAAAATCAATACCTTATGGTTTCTTGAAGAATGATTGTTCATAACCAGCAGATTCGACTGAAGACTGCTGGATCCATTTAGGCTGGTATATTTTTACACACTTGTACCACTTTTGTTTTTTCCTGTAATAGAGATGTGATTAATAGAGGCTGCGAGAGAAAAAAACATGTCCAGCTCATGAATTTGCACAGTACTGTAATTATAAGAAAAAATTATAGTAATAAAACAAACAAACACTGCACATACAGGCCATCCTGTACATTTGCCCTAAAGGCAAAATGTTGGTAACTCTGGGACTTGCTGGATTTTCCTCCACGGCCACAAAGAAGCAGACTTATTTTTTACTTTTCCTTGAAATACCTTCATCCAAATATTTATTAATGTCTTTGCTAATTATGAAATAAACTAATTTTATTTGTCAAATGTGCTAATAATCAAATGTAAAGGGGTATATAATATGCCAATTATTTGTTTTAATAAATATTTGACAATAATTTATTTTTGAAATTGGCCTCTCGCTCATTGGGGCTGTTGGGGTTTTTTTCTTCGTTTTTCTTGGATTCTATGAGGGTACAACAGCTTAGCATGAGTCACAGATCGAAACAATCCTCATTTGCATTATTCTAGGCCTGCAGTCTCTCAGTTCACCCACTGTCTACCAAAAGTTTTCCTTTCTTCAAGCTAACCTTCTGATTGGCTGCCCCTCACCAACACAATATTCTAATAGAGACTGGGCGGGGCTTGTAAGCTCACAGCACTGTCTGCAGTCACACTTAGACTGGAGTGGGTTTGTGATTAACTGTGTCAGGTCTATGAGCGTCAGGCTGGACTCTTAGTGTGAATTTCTAAACATTTTAAACAGTACAGTTAATTTTTGAATTCATGTAACTGCCAACACACACATTTATCCAGTCAGTGACTGACTTTGACTTGATACAACAAACTTTATAGATGTCAGCTGACTGTGATTGGTCACAGAGCTGGTTCCCATCAACCACACTTTGGTGGTTTTCCCTGGGTGGGATGGCTGTAATGTTATGGGTGTCCTCTCATAGAGTGTACAGCTTGAGATTTGGACTCACAGGGATTGCTTATACACGTGCCACTGCTTCAGACACGGCCATGTTTATCAGGAGCATCCACCACTGTAATGGGATATGAAAGGGGGGGGGGGGTAGGTCCCATTTAAAGAATGCATCATGAGTCGCTGGATGGTTTTAAACACCGCTGTTAGTTCAACCACGTGTTTGTTTTCAAAAATATGGATCAGCAGCAGTGAGGGGGCCTCAGCAGCCTGACACTAGGTAATACAAACCTGCTCAAAGGGAGGATGACACTCGTCTGGGTGAGCTAGAACTCATTTATTTATCAGATTTATCAGAACATTTATCTCCACGACTTCCTGCACAGCTGAGAGTTTCCCATTTTGGTTACTTTGTCCTCAGATGTTACTTTATGGCTTAAATGATGAAAATAAGATATTATAATCTTTTTAAAAAAAAACATTACAGTGTCATACAGTTGCAGACTGCTGTCCTGCTGCAACACACCTTACATACATACCATACACAAAGGAGAGACACGAGACGAGGAGCAAAGACACGCAGACAAAACCATGGAATTCAGACGATCAGGAGCAGAGGTAGACGCACACTATAAATACACATCAGGAACAGGAAGAGGAAAACATGACTCTCAACACAATGTTTCTCCAAGGATACTGGAGGGCGACCTCCAGTTTAATTCATCCCATGCTGTAATCCTCAGAAACTGATTTAAGGGGAAAACCAAACATCCAGCAGTGGTTGGGAATCCTCTGATGTTCCTTTTCTGAAATGTGTCCCACAAACCTCCAAAAGATCCAGTCTACAGAATAGTTCAATGGGCTGGTTCTTCCTCTGGGCACTTCACGCAACTGGCCTCATTCACCTAAACCCGTCTGTCCAACATTCATTCATCATCTTGATGTTTTCCTGGCAAATGTGAGACGATGTTCATGTTCTCTATCATATGGAGACTCTCTCACTCAGAGACCCGAGGTTACAGTGTAACCGTACATTCTTCTTGCTCCGCACCGTTTTTCCTTGAACTCTCCCATCGATGCCATTTTTTTATTGTTAACTCATGAACTCTGACTTTAACTGAGACAAGTGTAGTCTACAGTCGTTTCCATGGACTTCTGGGTCTGTTGTGACCTCCTTGCTGATGCATTGACGCACTGAGCTGCTTACTTCTGATGGTTTCCTCCATGTGTGGCTCCTGGCTGTCACTGTGGGCCTTTCACACTGATAGATGTCCGGTACCGTTCCTCAGCAGTGTCTCTAGGTGGGGCACGGCACGTCGCTCTGTGAGATCTTCACTTTTTGGATCTTTTTTTAGATTCAGCAGGTGTGACATTGATAAGACCTGGTTGTGGCTAACAAAAATGAACTTGGCTCAATTTTTTTTCCATTAATAAATTAACATTTAAAAACCACATTTTGTATTTATTGGGGTCACGTTGTCTAATATTAAAATGTATCTGATGATCTGAAATATGTGTAATAAAAAATAGGAAGGGGCCAATACTTTTTCACAGCACAGTAACTTTATTGCTTCTTGATGACCTTTTGCTTTTAGCAGTCGACGCTGTGGAAACATTACTAAATACAACAGTATTCTATGTTAACGCAAACAGAAATTAAAGCTGAAAACAAATATGGCTAACATGACCTCTCACTGTCTCAGGAGGTTTAAATGAGATATAATATGCAACATAAACCTAGAAAAAGAACATTGAATCACATGAACACTGGATAAACTGATGCAGAATGAAGACCTGGTGGACTTTATGTGAGAAACAGACTGTGCTGCATGTAAGGCAGGTGTGCAGTTTATAGGCAAAATGATTCCATAAATATAACAGAGGTGCTCTAATATTCACGATAATCTGCTGTCAATATTACATAATGATCTAAATTCAGAAATAACACGCGAGTCAGGACGAGAGTGATCACCACAGGACGACAGAGTCTTTATACCATCATTACAAACTGGGAGCTTTTCTAGTCACGTGCTTGTTTGATAGATGCAGTGCATTTACAGCTTCGTTGGAGTCACTCTCTTTAAGCATCGCTCACAAAAATGAAGCTCACAGTTCATCCCTGCCGTGGAGCAGCAAAGCATCCCACATCACTAAATGTCCACTCATATATATCAGAGACACATATCAGTAAGTACAATACGGACATCCAGCTGCATGTCGGTGCATCCCCGTGTCCAACAAGCACTAAACAGGACAACAGTGCATGTTTTACAACTCAGAGCAGGGCAGTGAAAACGTGTGTAGGTCCTGGAGCTGCAGTCATGTTAACACACACACACTGCACACGTGCATTACTACCAGTGTTAAAGGAGGCATCATAGAACGCACTCCCTTAAGCCCACTGTGTGTATCAGATACATTCTGTCCCTGCTAATGAGGTTATAAGCGCGCTCTTAGGATAAAGCAGAGCTCCTCAGCTGGATCGCACCTTTTCTTTCATGGCGTTGTGGTAAGAAATGGGTGTGCCACAGTGACCTGAGACACAGTTCACCTTAAAAAACAGGGCTCGTCTTTGGCACCATCAAAACGGGGAGAGGCCGTTTATCCGCTTGTGAGGAACGACAGCAGATGTTGATGAAACAGTTTCAGCTATGGGAACAAATGACTAGACAAAGGCAGAATTTAAGTGGCAATAGTGATAGACTGATATCAGCCAGCACTAGTGCTGATAAGTGTTGACAACAATGTCTGAAGGCCACTGCGTGTCTCTTACTGAACATGGCTCAGGTTCCACGAGGTTCTCTGCATGAGAACGCACAGAAACCCAGACGGCAGGGACTCTCAGCGAGCGGATGATAGCAGCCGGTTTAGCAGCTTTCTACAACACTGACCACAAGTCTTGACCCCATGCAACAAACAGTCCGCAGATCAACATTAGATGGAACTCAGGTTGCGACAGACTGCATGCTCTGGAGCCCCGCCCTCAGCCAGGAAGACCTATCTGGCGTCATTGAGCTGCCGGGCCACCGTCAGGATCTCCTTGGCTCCTTTGCTGAGCAGTAAGTCGGCCAGGTCGACACCGAGCTTCTCTGCCTCGTCCTGGACGTCACCTGGGATCTTATTGGCTGTGACTCCCACTCGCTGCACCTGCTCGTCCACCTTTTCCAAGTTCTGTGGCACAAACGCACATTATTATGAGAACAGCTTCCTACGCGCAAGGAAGGTAACGTGGCAGAAACACAGGACACGCGCAGCTCTTACCTGGCCCCCCACAGTGATGCTGACCTGCATGGTTTCCTTGAGGCTGTTTGAACCATCCAGACTGTATACTGCCCCTGTCAGGTACAGCTGGACAAACATACAGGGTTTCTCTGTTTTGTTCACACATTCAAATAACGAGCTTCATAAACAGATCAGAGTGGCCCGTTTGTGAAGCACGTGACTGCATCAATAAAACTTTAATTAAAAACTAAACAGTGTAAGGCCACAGTACAGAGCAGTCAATACGTTTTCTCTGTTAGCAGATTAATTAAACTGAGAACAGAACCAAGCACACACTGTTACGCTGTTTTGATATTATCGTGTGTCCATTATTGATACTGATGTGTTACTTGGTCAGCATCAGTATAACATTAGTCACGTGGTGCCAATATTGTGTTTGTTGAGACACAGCGGAGCAGAGTGGCAGGTAATGACCCCACCGCTGTGAGAGCAGGAGCGGCGGTTAGCCTGTCCGCACGTAGCACAAAGCTTCCTGCATGCATGTCAGCTTAACTGTGAGGCAGGTAAAGTGTCTGAAGTGTATACGGGGTGGATCTATGGCTAACAAGAGCTGATATGTAACAGGACATCATCAGTGCTGTGCCACACTCACTGACAGCAGCATGGAGGCAAAGCCTCAACTGCACAGTCTTACCTGGGAGTCCTTTACTTGGCTGTGCACGGCCACTGGAACACTACAGCCACCCTCCTGCAAAAATAACACAAAGATAAATTACAGAGTAATCACAGATTCACACAAACTCAATACGAGTGTGTGTGTGTGTGTGTGTGTGTGTACCAGGTGTCTGAGGAAGGCTCTTTCAGCTATGCAGCGCAGCACAGTGTCAGGGTCATGAAGGATGGACACCATCTCGAGGATGTCTGCATCTCTGGCCCGAACCTCCACTGCCAGGGCCCCCTTCAAAACACACACACACTTTAATGGGAGCCATTGACAACCACCCATTCTGTGGATTCCTGACGTTTTCTACTCAGCTTTTCCTACCTGTCCCACAGCATACATACAGTCTTCGGGCTCCAGGATCTACCGGGGGGAAAGAATCGGACTGTAAGACTAGAAATGTCACCCAGAGGCTTCGTGTAAGCACACAGTGTACCTGGCTGATGCGGCTGTCCCAGCCCATCCTCCTGAGGCCTGCAGCAGCCAGGATAATGGCTGCAAAGTCATTCTTCTCATCCAGCTTCTTCAGCCGTGTATTCAGGTTCCCACGCTGAACGCTGCAGCTCAGGAAAAGCCCACCAAGACCACAAACTGCCCACTGAAAACCCAGTGGGTAATGGCCATCATCATCATCATCACAAGCGAAGCGTGATCACAGCTTGGAACTGTTAGCCGTGCTGTCATTTACACTGAATGTTTAAAATCACTTCCATCAGCCTCAGCGCTACTTTACACACACGAACACTAAAACTTTAAATATATTTGCTAAACATCAGCTGATGTCAGCCTTTAGCTTAGCGCTCTGTGTGTATACTTGTGTAGTCTGGCTCTGTTCACACACTAGGTAAGTCCTCTACAGCTGAGCCCGTTTCCAGCTCCACGTTCTGGGCCTCCACTAGAGCAGTTCCTCCGTTTCTGTCTGCTCAACGACCTGCTGCCCACCAAGAGGCGGGCTCAGGAGCTCGTCACCTGCACTCCTGCGTCTGTAATAAAAACAGTATTCAAAGCGGTCTCAAATCTGAGTCTTAGCACTGTTGTTTATCCTCATAATTAGAAACTCTGCCAATGCTTCACAGGAACATCCAATACTGGAACACTCTACGCCAACCACACCCGAGAAAATGATCATTTACCCAGAAGATTGTGGCTGCTTGTGGTGTAGTAACATGCAGGTAATTATTGTGTTTCTAATTAGCTATTACACTGTTGCGACAGCAGCACTGTAATAGGTCGGTTTCCCCTGTGCAAAGCAGTGAATGAACACAGACGAGCAACAGCGCGAGCGCTCTCAGGAAGGATACGATGTCTTTGAAGTCCAGGTGGGGGAATCTCTTCTTCAGCTGAGCAGCTCGGCGTAGCGAGCTGGTGCCGATCGCACTGCACAAAGAGCCGGGGTGAAGTAGAGCGTGTTAGACGTGAGGAAAATGTCAATGGATGAATGAATACGTCAGTGACGTCTCTCTGACTGCACCTGTTCTCTGGCAGCGTGTCCAGAGTCTTCCCTGCGTTGCTCGGATGTAGGACCACGGCATCGTGGGGGTTTTCCCTCCTGTAAGACGCACAGATGACAACCACAAATACTGCGCTGATCCAATGACACGGAGCATTATTTTACTTATTGTCTGTCCCAACAAAGGACGAGCTGGTGCTCCACACACTGTGTGGCACCACTGGTACACCTCATCCTCTAAATACCTCATTTGTCATCGATTTTAAACTGGCCCAGTGCAACTGTACACACCATACCCTGTGAAATGTAGCTGCCCTGCGGCCTGAATAAAAAGCATTAAGCGGACCCTTAGAGTGATAAAATGTTATCTAAGAGCAGGATGTATTCGACCCATGTGGAGACCATGAGGTGCCGGGTTTAAAAGCCCGTGCAGGGAAATCCCTCTGAAAGAGTAGATGCTTCAAAAGTAACTGTGCGAGTCAGAAGTGGTTCTGTGAGTGTGTGTGAGCGACTCACTTGAGCACAGCTCCGATGGTGAACCCTGGAGGCAGAGTGGTGGGAAGGTCTTTGAGGGAGTGAACAACCAGGTCAACCCTGAAGCACACACGGGAAATGCACGTATGAGCGCCGTTCACGGAGCAACCAGAGCCCACCTGCTACATCTGAGGCTCTAACCACAGTCTGCATGCGTTTCACATGCTCCTGTCGACTAACACCACACAGCTTTTCTGTATTTACTATTGCAAAACTCTAAAAACTAACAAGTTCCTACACCGGTATTAGCCTTCTGCTTTTTTAACCATTAAAATGAGCACATGTTACAGGCTGCTGAGACTTCTAGCTGAGCGCTTCTGAAGAACAGAAAACAAGAAGGAAGTGTGGAGCCAGTGCAGTGTCACACTTACTCATTCCTCTCCAGTGCGTTCTCCAGCTCTTTGGTGAACAAGCTCTTCTCACCAATCTGCGGGAGACATATTTCCATTAATTGCTTTGCATCTTTTTCCTTCCTGGAACGGGCACGAGTCAGAATTCCACTGCTGCTCATGAAGCAGTGAGCTGGTGGTCAGCGCTGACACCATTGTGTGTAGGTGGTAGCACTCCTGAAAGGCCTTACCTTTGACAAAGCAGTATCGAGGATTTTGTCTCCTGTTGTTGACATGGCAACTGGAACACAAAAGATTAGATCATAAAAGGAGCCAACAATAACTCATGCTACGTTTTTCCCACTCTATAAGACAGAGCAGTGAACACACCGTCTAACCCGACGGACTGGAAACAACAAAAACCTGAAAAATACTCACTGCTAACACCTGGTGCACGTGCTCTGTGAGCCCAAAGCAGCAGGCATTCATGCAATATTTGGGTGTAATGTTAAACCTTTTTTTTCCTGCTGAACAGCTTTAATGTTGACTTGTTGCAGCGGGTGGACGAAAACGGAAAATTACAGTTCCTGAATTTGATACCAGACTTATCGACTTGAACCGATATGTCTGCTGGGTATTGGTCAGCCTACACCAACCCTGCTGACTGATATCGGTGTATGAACACTGTTGCATTAGTTATGTGTTGGATTGGTCTCCAGAAAAAGAAAAGAACCCAGCAGGAAGTGCTGAACATGAAGCTGGGCTGATACCCACGTGACTGTCTGCAAACACTGGAATACTTTTTTACATTTTAGTTATTGCTTTCTAAAAAGTTACAGTTTCTCTTTATTCCTCTTTTTATTTTAATCAAAATTAAAAAAAGAAAACCAAACCTGGCATTTTAAACATAGTGATACTCTGGGCCAATCAGAATCACTATCAGTGCACGCCACCTTTTAATAGGAAGATATATTCAAAATTACTCTTTTTTTCTATACAATATGATGGATTTACTTTTTTAGATAATTTCTGGTTTTTCGTTTCCACATTGTGACTAGGCAGGAACAGTCTAACTGGACTGTGCTGCTCAGGTTCCAGTTCAGTGAAGTTTTTCTGGAACACACAAGGTTCAGTCTGTTCAGTGCAGTAAAGAAGCGCTTTCTGATGAGGATGTAGTGACAGCACGGACAGATTTTGACTCAAATTTAAGACTTAAGCTGTAAGAAACTATTAATCACTCTGCAGTATGGAACTGATCGGGAATCAGAAATATGAAGACAGAAAGCTAGAAAACGCTGTACAGACAGAGGGACTGTCTTCTTACTGATTTCTAAGTGGAGGTCAGGGTACAGCTCTTTCAACTTTTCGGCCACGCTGTCCGTCTGGATGCGAGCCAGCTGCAACAGAAGATCGCCTCGTTATGTTCTGAGTCCTTTCACGGTTATTAAATCAGTATAACAGACAGTTATCATAAAAACACACTCGTCAGGCAGGATTGTTTTATCTCTGTAAAGACGGGCTCCAGATGGCTTTCAAATCAGATAACTCACAACTGACACTCGGGGATCTGTGAGTTCAGCTTCACATTAGAGTCGAATCCTGCCTGAATTTGAAGCTCGTGATTGGATAATGATGTAATACTGTACCTGGCTCTTGCGGGTCCCGACTCGAATCACTCGGCTAACTTTGCCGTTTCCATCCTGCCGGAACATAAAACCAGATCAGCCGTAAGACTTTACAGACACTTGCTCTCTCCCACTTCCATGATATTTTAATGATACGTTCCATCAGCACAATTACACTTCCTGACTTAAAATACGAATGAATGAGCCCTCTCTGCTGGCCTCACCCTGATGTACTTGTAAGGTCCTTCCTCCATGGTCCACACTGAGCTCCTGCACTGTAGAGGCTATTGTGTGCGTTGTGTGTCTGGGACTGACTGCAGTGTCCTGGTAAGGAGCCTTGCTGAGGTCATATAGCCTCTTGATACTAAACAGTGTCCTTTCTTACTGGACCCAGCTGACTCCTCCCCCTAAGGACCTCCACCCCTACATAACCTCTGGTTCCAACAGATAAGTGTGTCTTTTCAATGAGTCCGTTATAAAAAGGTGGGGATGGGCAGTTTAGGAGGGTCCTGGTTACAAGGTGTGGTCACAGGGGAGAGTGTGAGAGGAAACCCCAGCCCACAAGCACAGTGACAGAAATATCCAGATAACAATGCTGGCTGCTTTTATCAGACGCACAAGGCTGAAATAAATGCAAAGTTGCAAACACACTGGCAATCTTTATTTCATTATGTTCCTGGTTAGAATTGGCCTACAGTTTCATAGCAGTGACTGGGTAAAACAGAGTAATACTTACATGGGCTGAGTATTCTCTATTTGCTAATATGCTGTAGTTTCTTCAAATAGGAGGTCACACCAACAGATATTTGATTAGACCGTTTTTGACAAGAATACAGGTTTTTCTTAATTGTTACTTAAATTAGCTGATAATTCACTCATTTCTGCTACATGCAGATTACAACATTAAAACTATTATTCTTTCTATTGAATCTCAATTATTTGAGACATTTTCTTTCTTTTTGCTCGTTTATTTTTCACCTGACCCGTGCATGTCTGAGACATAAGCCTGGGAATTACGAGGGGTAAAACAGAGACTGGATTTTCAGCCGCCTGCCTGCAAACTGCGTTCAAAAATTGATGAATTGGACATTTATTTAGTCGGCGCCTTTATAAACATGCCGGTTATACTGTAGCCGAGGTTAGCAGGTGGCAAACATCCATTCGGCACCAGTGACAAAGAATAACTAACTGTCATTTTAATAAAATGCTGAATTTTTAAATGCGTTTACCTCCAAGTTTATCACATTAACCAACGTAACTCAGGCGGGAGCAGAATCCGCGCTGCCCATTTCACGAAGGGAGAATATGAAAGCTAAACAGCTAGCTTAGGTGAAAACTCTTCTTCGCCCCTTTACTCACTATCAGCGTCTCTGAGTTACTTTACTCTGGGAGGGGAAAACTGTGGCGGTAAAGTTTTTCGGGGTCATTATATAACACACTGGACTGTAAAGATAGCACACGAGCGAGCACACAGCCTGTAAGGTTAGCGTTCAGTGTTTCGGTGCCAGCAGTCAGTCGGCACTCTGTTTGGCCGCCTGGTTTTATCCAACGCTGACCTTAACATTCCCAAATCAAACTAAAGCATTACAGCTACTATCCGTCACGTTTGACACCGCCCACTCCTTCTTCCTCTCCAATAGAGAGCAGAATCCGCAGACAAGCACAAACGTCAGCCAATCACCGAGCTCTACGTGATGACGAAATTTACGCACAACTCGCGAGCGCTGAGGGAGCAGCATGTCCACTGGAAAGATCTGACTGAACAGACAAGAAATCCTACCTGAGAACTCGCTTCTTCCGACATGCCAGTGATTCGGTTTACTCCGCCGGTGTTGCTGAAATCAGCAGTGAGTTTTTCTGGACACAGAGACTATAAGAGGCAGCTAAACTCCCGGATGAAGGCTGAGCAGTCGTCTCAAAGAGCTCCCCGTATGAATGAGCGTGGTGGCTCTGATGTCATTGGACGGGCTAGAGGTCATTTCCTGCTCCCGCCTGCCTGTCCTCTCTGCTTCTGCGGGCGTGGGTGTTCACATCCATGACTTCAAGTGTGAATATTTAGGAAGTTTATTTTATATATATATATATATATATATATATATATATATATATATATATATATATATATATATATATATATATATATATATATATATACATATATATATATATATATGTATATATATATATATATATATATATATATATATATATATGTATATATGTATATATATGTATATATGTATATATATGTATATATGTATATATATGTGTATATGTATATATGTATATATATGTATATATGTGTATATATGTATATATGTATATATATATGTATATATATGTATATATATATGTATATATGTATATATATGTATATATGTATATATATGTATATATATATGTATATATATGTATATATATATGTATATATGTATATATATATGTATATATATATATATATATGTATATATATGTGTGTATATATATATATGTATATATATGTGTATATA
>VUQR01023297.1:109947-122583 GCA_015108515.1 Hemichromis elongatus | reverse complement strand
GGTCACAAAAAGATTCCCCCACACTCTCTAAATCCATGGTCTCTCCTGGAACTTTAAATGGTGTCTGAACCCCCGTGGAAACATTTGCCCAAACACCTTGGAGGATATAGGCAAGAAAGGTGAGTAATCACAACTTATCATTACTTCTTTGCATCGCTTTTTAACATTAGATTTTTCACATTCACATTTGCGTTAGTTTTCCTCACTGGTACCTTACTTCATTTCAGTTAACAACTCAATCCCTTGTCCTCACAGACAACCACCACATTCCTTGATGAGGAGCAGCTGTGCAGGACCTGAAATAAAAGGCTACCAACTGATTTTAAAATACACAATAAATATTCAATAAATAATTAAACTTGTGCGCAAATGTTTAACTGTGCAAATCTATGCATAAAGTGCAATGCTAAATAAAGTGCTTGATAAGGTGCTTTTAATAAAGTGAAATGTGTACCTAAAGTGCTATACAGGTAATATAAATCATATAAATAATATAAATATAGTAAGGGAGTCCTCTTCCTTACACTGGCTAATACTCTAAATCAAATAATATTAATATTAAATAGCAAAGATAGCATAATGTACCAAAACTAGCCAGATGCTACAAGTTACATTATCCATAAAGTTACACAGACCTAGAGACCTGCTGGCAATCATGTGGAAATCACCAGTTGCTAGAGGAATGTATGTATGTATTCCTTGACCAATTGGCAAGTGATTGCTGGAAGTTGCTAATAATTGCAGTAGTGTGAAACTGGTCAAAAACAGGTGTACAGTGCAGCTCTTTGCGAGTACTTTGGTCACTTGTCAAAGTAATTACACAAATCAGCCAACTAACCTCTAGCTAGGACGTTGCTGTGGTTGCCTATAATGGAAGACTTTGTCTGCAAAACTTCCAAGCTACTCACCAAGCAGTACCTAAATTGTGAAAAATGAGCTACAAACCAGAAAAAAAAGACTTCAAAGTAAAAGTTGCACCTCTTGAAATTTATTGGCTCCAATTTTTACTCCGAAAGTGAACATTCTCCATTTCTGCTCCAGTCGCACTTTTTCAAGTTCCACTGCAGCCCTGGAGAGTAGAAATGCAAGTGTTTGTAGATAAGTTTGCATCTTTCATACAAACTACAGACAGTTGGGGCAATCTGGTGGAGACCAATGCGATTACAAGGAGGTTTTTGTTGCAGTATCCTCTCTAAGGCCAATTTCCCCTGGCAACAACCAGCAACCTCCTATAACCACTTGCCATAAAAAATTGTGCCCTAGCGACTAGAGGTCGCGAGATGGTCTGATATAATAATAACAATCCACCTTTCTTTTTTTACATGCTTGAGGATCTCTTTCACTCTAAAAAAAAAACACTGATCCTTTAACTTCACTTTAATTTAGATGAGACAGAACTCCAAATAGGGAATGTACAGGGGATGGTGAATATTAATTTTGTTGGTGTGCGGAAAACGTTGGTGTTTTCAATGCACGCTCCTATTCACTCTTGTGACATGATGTGCGGCTACTGGGCTAAAGGTAATGCAAAGACCCACTTGTCATCACCTGTCATGATCTTTGTACTTGAGTTGTGTCAGTTTGATAAAACATTTCATGTTTTGTCCTGGTTAAATGAAATATATACTAATGCCTGAGCTTAATGAAGTTGCAAAATGTTTTGACTGCAAATCATTTTTCAGGTTTGTATTAAGAAATTAATACAATACAATTAGGATAGGTGGCCATTAGTCAAAATACAGTAAGCAAAGTATAGCATTTGAATAATATATAGCTTTACCTATCAACTCTGAAAAGTGATCATATTTCCACATTGCATTTTGCAGATTGTCATCACTTTTCAATTTATGGGAATTTCAAGCATTTATAAAGGAAATAACACAAAAAAAGATACAATGACTATGACTTTGATTTTGAACTTTAAAAGAGCAGCGTTTCACTGTTGAATGAAATAATATACACTGGCAGGTCAATACTTTAACGTCCTGCATTGTTGTGTAAAGTTGCTTCTTAAGAAATGTATACAGAAAGAAGAAATACTATATTTCCTTTTTGATTTGTGGTTGGATTTAAGGGCATGCATATTGGTCATATATCTGCCATTTATCCTGCCAATAATTCCATCACAGCAAAAATAATTCCCTGTAGGATGCTTGACTTGTAATTGTAGCCATGACTCTTAGTGTGTCCCTCTTTTCAGGACTTGACTGAATAATTTATGCATGAGTAAAACGATCAGTTGTAAAGCTTTTAGATCCAAGTGCAGTTTCCATTTTTGCAATAGCATCCTTCAGGGGTCATGGCCTATGTCTTGTTGTACGATACCAACTTGAAAGACTGAACGGTGGATGAAAACAGAATAGTAAGGAGACTTAGAGAGACAGTCGAGGGGGAAGACAGATTCGGTGTGAACAAAGGGAATAAAAAAACAAAAGATAGAGTGACAGAACGGTGGGAAGTATATGCTGTTTGTCAGCGTAAGGAGAGCAAATTGTCAGTTTTTGTGCTGCATCAGTGAGTGATGGCTGCCATTATCCCACCCAATGGGCATTAGCAGGCAATATTAGCATACTCTTTCCACACCCAAATGAAACAGACAGATTTCTCCACAGTAAGAGTACCTAGAGCCAGCATAACCAGCAAAATGGGGTGTGAAAGCACACGAGGCATACAGATTGGCGGGGGTATAAAAAGAGAATCATAAAGAGAGTAGGTTAGAGAAAAAAAAGAGAAAATAAAGAAAGGAGGAAAGGAGCAGGTGTCACTGCACAAAAAAAAGACAGTGCCAAGAAGGCTACTGTCAAAAGCAGAGGAAGAGAGGAAATTAGAACAAAGGAACCAAGTGTCCCTGCTGTTTCAGAACTTCCCACAGTGCTTTAAATATAATGGTCTCTCAGCATAGACCACACAGTGAGATCTGACATCCATTGAACAAAGTGGCTGAGGCAGATATGGTGGTTTGGGGCATTGCAGTGGGATGTGCATGATGAGAGTTGTAATTATAGAACAAGAACATCTCAGTTGCTCTCTTAACACAGAGGGAAACTACCTGTAATTGTTTTAGCAGTGAGAATAAGTGTGTATACGTGTGTGTGTAGAAGAAAGAAGAAAGATGGTAATGTACTAAAAATCCACTTTGCTGAAGATCAATTTAATTGTAGTATGGCCTTACCGACTTTTGGAATCTTTGCTCTTTTTTGCCCTTCACTCTAAAATATTTAGAAATAGAAAAATATAACATTATTTTATAAGACAACCTGGGAGGTCACAAATATACAGATTTGTTTGAAAAGGTTCATCATTTTAAATTATTACAAACCGCTGCGCTGCCTAATTAATAATCTCCTCCCACCTGTAATATCTACAGTCCCAAACAAATTGTGTATCCCATTTCTGTCTCTGTAGGGACAATAACAGATGTTCATCAATGATGCATATTTACAGTCCCATTTGCAGTATAGCTAACACCACAGAGACTTTCACTCCCAATTGTCACTTTTGTTTTTCCAAGCAATGCTATCATGTACAAACCCTTTCCCCACCAAATAAGCAATTGGTACTGTTCACGTACTCAAGAACATAATTACTGTGACTCAAATCATGCATATTTACCTGCTATTTTAAATGCATAAGTGTGTGTATTTACAAGTGTTACACTACTAGCTCCCCGGATGATGTTTTCATAATAGTCTTAAAGTTGAGCGCGGAATGCTTATCTCCATTCAAGGAAGCGATGCCGAAGAAGAGAGATCACCAATCCATTTCTGCCAGTAGGAGGAGGTGTTCTGTCACCAGCAATGGGATTCCAGTGCTAGCAGGATTATTAGCTAGCTAGATACTTTAACACACTGTGTTTATGTATATTAATTATTGTCTTCAATGTAGATGAAATACAAACCCAAGAAAAATGTAAATATGAAAACATCCAGTAATTCTTACAAACAAAAAGGAAACCGCTGGAGGAATAATTAACAACAGCTCAGTAACAGGACTTGGTATGAAAAGAGCATTTTATGAAGGCAAAGATGGGCAGAGGTTCATCATTCTGCAAAGATGGCATCTACAAATTGTGGAACACATCCACAAATCGCAAATGCGGGTTAAAGCTCTATTATTGATCCATGACTTCATCAGTGTCAATGGAATTGGCTGGCATCAGTGCTAAAAGGTAAACACAGGTTCTAAAGCAACATATGCATTGTCAGGGTTTAAACGTTTGATAGTTCCTACATTCTATTATGAGCACTGTGTCAGTCAAGGTCAAACGCTGGAGATGTCATTTCAGATAACTTCCCAACTTAGACATTACACATGTGAAATGCACCTGCTGTGCTAATAAGTGTATAGTGTGCATGGAATTGTATGCAGGGAAAAAAAGGTGTCCAAAATGAGAGACAGTGAATAAATATGTCTGTATCCAACAGCCCATACTAACTGGGCAAGATGTTGGCCTTTCATTGTTTTTATTATCTGTCTATGGAAGCAATCATCTTCTCCATGGGGCACCCTCTTCACATTTACATTTGTCCACTGGTGTTTTTCTAAGAAGAAGAATTTGTGTCATCCATCGCTGAAGAAAGTTGCAGTTTGTCTGACATGGTGTATGACAAAGCTAGCAAATGAAAGAGCCATTATTGCTGAGTAAATGCCCTGTATAGTTTATATCCTCCATATTGATCAGTTTCCCCAACTGGTACAATCCAAGCACGCAGTCATAAGGGCCCAGGAAATTATAGTGATTAAAGCTTGCTGAGAAGAGTTGCTATAAAAGCATTTTATTTTGCCGTAGCAGTTTACTGGTTGAGGCTACATATTTTGGCAGATAAATACATGAGTAGCTAGGAAATATAATGGTTGTGGTTTTATTAGAATCTAAAGTGCAATCTGGGAAGTCTGGAAAGCATGACAAATTAATAGCAGAGACGTTATTGATCAATAACACTGTCAAATAGGCTATCCTATGATTATTGTGTGATTGGATGCTAAAAAATATATTAAAATCTTATTGTCTGGTCAGTAAACTTTATGGCTAAAAACTAGTGTCTCGTACAGAAGTACTAAAGCCTTTTATTCAGAAGACTTTACTTCAATTTGCAGTGTAGAATAATTTAACGTTCAAGTGAAACAAAATATGTTTTCCAGACACTCAGAAATGCCATTATTTTTGTGGCACAAACAGGACAACATGCTGGCACCTGCATGTGACAAGATGAAGCCGCTGAGATGGATTTTGTTCAGTAAGTGATTCACAGTCCCCTGGGCCTTCAATCAATGTTATTTTTCCACTGAGATTTGTAATGGCATGCATAATGACACTTTTTACTCACTTTTTTTTAATGTCAGAGAAGCTAAGGGAATGACGCAGGAAAGCAAACCATTATCAGAAAATGGCATGCTGAGTCAGATGTACAGAGGGCGTTTGTGCGCTCTCAAACAGTAGGCCAGGTACATAAATCTCTTCAAATGCTGCACTTTCTTTGTCAGTCATGTCCACACTCGAGTGCACAGACTATGGCTGAAAAAGCAGAGAAATTCAGACAGTCTTAGCCGTTTAAAACACAACATAGACATAATACAGCCGACATCTACCCAGACGTCACCGGCTGTGGCTCGCCTACTCTGTCATTCTCTCTTAAGCGTCCTTATCTGTATAAAACAAGTCGACAATATGAAGGCTGCAAAGTAATCAAAACAAAGCCCTCGCCGTGTACATTTGATCAAGAAGAGAGGCGAGGTAACGAGAGGTGAAGCTGAGAAAACTGTAATTCTGGGCTTTTTTTTTCTCACAGGAAAAGTAGAAATGAACTGAAGATGCCAAGGTGTCAGCACCGAAAGGAGATTATTTGTTTTCAGAGCTGAATGAGGGCAGAAGCGCAAGGCCCGCGTTAAGAGGCAGACAGCTGATGCGGTGGTGCCAGAAAAAATCATTTTCTTTTCAGCCTGTTTGTCTTCACTACAAGCACAGGCACAGCTACAGATAGATTACTGAAGGAGCCTATGGAGAGGGTAAGGGAGAGTGTGTCCCGCAGCCTCCTTTTGAGACGTGAGGTCAGTGTAACAGCCCAACATGAACTATAAAGGCATACAAAATAAATACAACTGAACTACAAAACGGCAACAACTCAAAGACATGAGAAATGACTACACAAAGGCAAAAATATATAGTTTAAAAGAGACGCAAAATGCCATTGTCACACCTAGTGTCTTGCTCCTGTGCTTCTGGGTGTGTGCCCAAGGGTTTGTTCTTTCATAATCTATCTAGTGCACATGTAAACACACTCTTTGATTTTTCTAAAAGCAAAAATTCAGCAACAATACTGGTGGATATAACGTGTCAGAGGTGACAGGTAACATTCCACCTCCAGTTAGCTCCAAACCTCTATACTTTTGTGTGTTTGCCTCGTCTCCCACTTTGTTTTTTATTGGAGCAGTGACAGCTTGGCAAGGCAGTGTGAATCAGATTGCAGGAAATGATTGTGCTTTTCCATCAACACAACTGGTGAATGCACTCATTGTGCCCGTGATTGTAAGAGCGCTGACAATTGATTTAAAAAGATCTTTTCCCTATTATGTCTGCAAAGCCTGGAGTATGATGCTATCTCCCACCTATTCTCAACCATCTTTTAAACACCTCCTACAGACATTTGTGTCTTCTTTTTTTTTTTGTCCAGATTGAACTAAATGAGAATAGATGTCACAGAGTTTCATTTTTGGGAAATGGGGACAGCTTATGACTCTTATTCTAAATCAGCTCCATCAGTTCAGTGAACTCCGCTCCTCGCCGTGACAGTTGAATATGTGTGGGTGACAGTACAAACAAAGGTGAATCGATGCATTTCCCCAAGGAAGGGGGAAAAAAAAGAGAGGTTGAGAGGAAGACAGAGCGAGAGCAAGTGAGGGAGAGAAAAGACTGAGAGATGAAGGTGGCAGCGTGACATAGGGAGTGTGACAGTGTCATGCAGACTGGTTTCATCGTTTCTCCCCAGCGCCCTAGGGAGATCATTAGCTCACAATATGGAGTCTATCAATCCTCACAGAATACCACTCTCCCCTCTAGATACATGTCCCGTCTGTCTACTGCTCTCTCTGTCTATCTGTCTGTTTGTCTGCATGGCGTTCATAGATGTACGTTCAACGTCATGAAAATCAGGTTAGTGGGAAAACGCGTGGTATTTTATCTAGCCTTTGGCGCTATGTCACAGAAAATGGAGTAGCTAAAAGAGTAGTTATTATCCTCTATGAAAGCTGGACTCCCACTCTCTGTGTGCCTGTCAGAATCCTGCCTGGTTTTTTCCTCTGACTTGGGTGAGTTTAAAGAGTTTATCAACCATATGTTCAAGAACAAAAAGAGATTTCAAACACAACAGCATCATGGACAGTTACAGTATAGCACACAGTTATTATTATGACCGTCTGTCGCCATTCAAGCACCAGATTTGTTTTGCAAGTGCTTGCAAAGAATATTAAAAATAAGAACTATTGTACGTGTGCGGCTTCTTCCAGCCATTGCAATTAGGAGGACAAAGTAATTTGCAACTTGCAAAAGGTCATAAGATAAGATGAAAAAGAACCATCACATCCTACGGTGGTGACTTTTTCTTGTTATATCCTTGTTGGATAAGCATCGGGACATTTTTATGTTTACATTCAACTGCACATCCAGGCAAATACTTGAGCAATTGTTATCTTATTGCCCAAGATGCCAAAAAAAGAGTATTAAGTGGGACAGAGAGGAACAGCAGCTTTTACCTATTTTAAAATGTTCGGTTCAGATACCTTGGAGTATCAGCTGTAAAATCCACTTCCTACTGGAGGTGAGACACCTTGTGATAAAATATTATTACAATACAGACAGAAATTCAGAGTTATTAGATATTCATATTTAACGATTAAATTTTTGCTCAGTGGCGTTCCTGTTCTATGGGAATATAACCATACAACCAGCTGGCAACCGGTTGAGTGGAGTTCCCTCAAGTTGTGCTCATTGACAAAGACTCAATCAGACAGATCAGCAAAATGCTGACCATGCTCATTTATAAATTAAACCGACAAACCTTCAACAATCTCTTTGAGAGTGCTTGCAGTTGGTCCAATAGAGAAGTGGACTGTTTGTAGAAAGTTTGTCTCCTGCCATGTGACCTGTGCACCTGTCATGCAGTGTTGCGTGGGTGTGCAACACCCTAAACCATTTAGTCACCACACATTGCGGTCAAAAGCAGAATTTGAAAACGTTAAATACAATCACCAGCCAGCTACTGAAGAAGTTGCTATCCTGTTTTCGCTCCTGTGACTTAGCCGTTAGCTTGAATAAGGAGGTAGCTTTGCTGCTAATTATTCAGTTGTTTCCGGATGGTGGCATATGAGATGAGCCCTGTTTGCATTTTATACTTGATACTTGAAAATACTTGATCGACCCCCCCCCCCCAACCTTTTACCCAGATCATGAAGTAAGGTGCTTCAGCCACATCATAACATACATGAAATTCATTGAAAAATGCAAACCCAGTCTTGCTATTATTACCATGCATAGTAGCAATGCTCTAGGCATGCTATACTTTTCTTTAAAAGTAGAGCTGTAAAATCACAGCTTTACTATTTTTACTAACCCTAAATTTAAGGTATGTTCAACCCCACCTCTGTACAGCCTTCTACCATCTTATCTCAAAGTGTACACTTTATTAAAACTACCTGAACTGACCCTGTCACATTGTTTGCTCCAACATTTAGAAAGTATGCAGAGATGGGGCTGTGGAAGATAATGCTCTAATGACCCTGGTGGAAAAGAAGAGAATGTGTCCCTAATTGGAAGGCTATGTCATAGACACACACATGCACACACACACGGGTACAAACACATGCATGCATTCACAAACTCATGTGAGCACACACATGCACACGCACCCAAAGAGACCCTCTGGGAGGTAATCTCTCTTCCTGTTCCGGCTATGCCTGGTCAGCCAAGCGGAGCTGCCACCTCATTGTGTCCTTCTGTACCAAGGCTCTGCATGGTCTTCCTGCAAGCAGGGAGAGAGAGAGTCTGGCCATCTCCTCCAAGGCACACACAACACACACAGATGCACAAAGGGCTGCATGGAGCCCGATGCCCTCCAGTACAAACAAAAAGATCTTACAACAGCTGCAGCAGCTGATTCATAGACTGCCATTATCTGTGTATGTGTCTGTGTGGTGTAGCTGCGGTGGTTGCTTGCATGTTTCATAGTGTTTCATTAAAAAATATATGGCTAAATTACAGAAGTAGAGGTCAAAGTTAATAATCAAATAAACAAAAAAGTCAGGTGTGCAGCATATAATGTATTTGGTCATTTTGGTTGTAATTTTCAGTTCGTAAAAAAACCTAAGTGTTCCTGTGTTCCTTAAGATATAAGATATAAATGCGTGTGTATGTATATATATATATGTATATGTATATATATATATGTATATGTATATGTATATATATGTATATGTATATATATGTATATATGTTGTAGTGTGTTGTTGAGAATGTGGGCTGTATGATAGAACAGCAGTCCCCAACCTTTTCTCTGAATGGACCAGTTGATGTCCGACAATATTTTCACAGACCGGACTTTAAGGTGTCGCGGGAAAAATACAACAAAATAAAATTAGTACTGGTACCAAAAAAAAGAAAATGTATTCATAACACACGGGAAAAGACACAGGGAAACTGAGTTAACAACAAAAACAATAAATATTAACGATAAAAATCAATAAAAATCCTGAAAAACCATAAATTTTAGACCCGAATCTCAACTCTCGCAGCCCGGTACCAAAAGACTCATGGACCGGTACTGGTCCATGGCCCTGGGGTCATAGAGTATCCTAACATCCCCTTTTTATATTTTAATTTTACATTATTTTGGCTTAATGGGGATAATTTCTTATGATTTTTCATTGTTTAAAATTAAAAATTTCATACTGAATTGATTTTAGTACTACATATTGCAGATATTTTGTGAGTTTTATATTGTCAATAGTGTAAAATTTAAAGAATTTGTTTTTCTGATACTAGACTTTGTAGACTATATAATAGATACTCCTGTGCCCTAAAATATTACATAATCCAAGAAGTGGAATCTGGTTAGTCTGTTCAACAGCTAATATTACAAATAATAAATAATAAGAAATTTTTTTTTCTTTCTTTCATCTAAAATATGCAGATCTGATTCACTTACAGAAACACTTACAGTATAATATACACTACAGGATAACCTTTGTTTTGTAATACCAATGAAGCACTCGTTTAAAAAGAGAAATATAATTTATGTCCTTTTTTAAAAAAACAAAGAAAAAAAACAAAACAAAAAACTTGGGTAAAACTTATTCATATATACTGAAAATTACACCCTATAATCAAAATTATACATCAAATGTAATATAAGTCTATATAAGTCAATGCCAGCAGCTCTGTACCTGATCATCACTATCTCCTACACCAAAAATATTAAACAGAAGAATTTTCCAGAAGAAAAAGAAATCAGTTGCTGAAGAGGGAAAAATGTCAGAATGTGGTGTTTTTGTTGAGATAAAGCCTAAACTTTTACACATGCAGTGAAAAAGCATTATTTTTGCACATTTGTCACACTTAAATGTCTCAGATGATCAATCAAATTTTAATATTAAAGACAACTTGAGATACAAAATGCTGTTTTGAAATGATGACTTCATTTATTGGAGGACAAAAGCCATTTAAAGCGTCCTGGCTCTGTGTGGAAAAGTAATTGCCCCCTAAACCTAATAAATGGTTGTGCCAATCTTGGCAGAAAGAAATGTAATCAAGCATTTGTGATAACTGGCAGTCAGTCTTTCAGTTCACTGTGGAGGAATTTTGGCCCACTCTTATTTGCACAATGGTTTGAATTCAGTCATATTGGAGGGTTTATATGCTTGTATGGCCTGTTTAAGGTCATGCCAAAGCATCTCAATCTGATTTCAATCCTAAGTCACTCCAAAACTATTTAGTTTTTGTAGGCATTCAGATGTGAGCTTGGTTGTGAGTTTGCATCAGTGTTCTGCTGCATATGCTGGACATTCTCCTGCAGGGTTTTCTGGTAAAGAGAAGAATTCCTGGTTCAATCCATTAGAGCAAGTTGTCCAGGTCCTGAAGCAGCAAAGCAGCCCCAGGCCTTCACAGTACCACCGCCATGTTTGACTGTTGGTACAATGACCTTTTTATGAAATGCTGTCTTGGTCATTCAATCATAAACTCTGACATGAACTCAATCATGTGAGGCGTGCAGTCGTACAGATGTTGTTCTGGGTTCTTTTGTGACAATCTTCGAGTACTTTTGATGGGCCCATCCTGGGAAGGTTCACAACTGTGCTATGTTTTCTCCATTTTGGATAATGGCTCTAATCATGGTTCACTGGGTTTCCAAAGGCTTAGAAACTTTTCAGAATGACACATACCAATGAAACTGTTTCTGCTCTAAAGTTTTTTTTAGATCATGGCATGATGTGTTACCTTTTGAGATCCTTTAGCCTATTTTAGTTTGCCAGGCAGATTGTATTTAAGTCATTTCTTGATTCATCATGTCTGGTAGTAACGGGGTGGAGAGTGGGTGTGGAGAGTGAGATTGAACTCCTTTTCAAAATGTAGAAAATGTGATTCATGATCCCTTTATAAAGAAATCATAATTTAAAAACTGCATTTTGTATTTACTCAGGTCATATTTATCTAACTAATAAAATGTGTTTGATTTGAAATATGAAAGTGTGGAAAAAATTTTTAGGAAGGGGGCAAATATCTTTTCACAGCAGTGCATCAAAAAAATTGCTTACAATTTTTATGCAAACGTTCATTCTCTTTTTATTGTATGTGACTACATAATATGTTTGGGGTTTTTTTTAAACATGGGAAAGTTGAGGTGCCACTAATGTTACTTATGTGTTCATTTTCATTCCAGACATGCAGCAGTCAAAAGGCACTTGGAGGTCAAATAAAAGGAAATGAGCCCGGCAATATGAAACACAAACTCACAACACATCAATACATGTTTAACAGATATCAACACCGCGATAAATGTAAATTAAAATGATATGTGGGGAGCAATAAATATGATGTATAATGGCTTCGCTTCTCTAGTAGGACCAATTTTTTTTTTTTTACTTCCACCCTCCTTCTCTGCTCACCCACACATTTACACATTTACATACAAAACAATTCCATCACCGAGACTGGATGCAGACAAAACATAAATAAATTTTGCATTTTTTCCATATCATTTACTTCATAATCTGTATGTGGCATTCAGCACCCTCTTAGTTTACTTTCTTCAGTTTTTCAATCTGTTTCACCTATGAGGTTTTTAAAAATTCATTAACGTTTTGTGCAAAACACTTCTGGGAGTCTCTTATTGATTTCTTATTAATAACTTGTTTGTCGTAATAAATTATTTCACTCTTAAGGCAAGAAATATGTAAAGTTGGAATGCACTTGGTGAAAAGAAATGCCCTCAGGTGCCACAACCAGCAGAGAGGAAAAATATGTCTTTATTCACTTGCTGAAAAAACAATGTTGAAGCAATCGTTAACTGTCATTTACTACAACTCATAATCAGTTTTCTCCCTGAGTGGTTCACTTGTGATCAATAACTGTGTATGTATGAATGTGTA
>VUQR01023297.1:83197-109927 GCA_015108515.1 Hemichromis elongatus | reverse complement strand
GTGTATATAAAAAAAAAAAAAAAAAAGGGTTGCAACTGACAAAATACATTTTTCTAAGATTAAATCAGTGTAAGTAAATATAGATAACAATAGAGCTTCGGAAATGTGTTACATCCATGAGTTTATCAGTATACCTGCCAGCTTTGATTAGCTGGTTTAGATAGCCTAAACTGTTCCTGATTGTTAAGGGGCACTTAAGACACATTTGACCTGTCATCCATCTATCTGTTTTCTGAGTTGGAACTGCACGGGCTGGGTACCAGTCCATCACAGGGCAAGATGTAGAATTACCAGGCCATAAGAGGGCTAATGCAATGACACAGATGATTCCACATTCTCATATCCACATCTAAAGTCAACTTTGAATCATCAGTTAATATGACCTGCAAATCTTTAGCTTGTAGGAGGAAACAGAAGGAGAAAGCTGGCTTAAAAGTAGGATGTTCTTGAAAGAAGAGGAGATTTAACGGTTTGTTTTAAACACAGATGACCTGAGAGGCTGTGCCAAGGCCCAGTGTGATATAAAATATAATTCTACTCTAACAGAATAAAAAATGTTTGATTAAAAATACAATATAGATTTGATATATAGTTTCCCTTTTAAAATTCACATATTTCTCCTCTTCACAGTCAGCAGGCTCTGCAGGACCACGTTTTCCCCGCACTGCATTATTTGACCATGCTCTTAATAAATACAAAACTTAGTTTATACAGTTTTCTTTTCTTCTCAATGTTGCTTACCCATGAGCCAGAGCTGTAACATATGGGGCCTCATCCGGGATCAATCAGTTAATGTGCCATGTGACTTTGTAGCATCTGCAAAAGCACACGAATGCCAGTTTGAGTAAAAAACAAATATAAAGGATGAGAAGAATAAGTGCTTTCATAACTGCATGGTAAACTGTAATGTTTACCTTGATTTCTTTATTTGAACAGTTTAGCATTACACTGCCAGACCCCAAATTTATCAAAGAGACACAGCAGAGTCAGACACAGGTTTGTTTATTCTGCACATTATTCTTCTTTTGTTTTTTAGGGATTAGGAATGCTTTTATGCTGGAGCCTCAAGCCTTAAACAGAAATGTGCTCACTCACATGAAATACTCTTACATTAAACATACAGTAGCATGTCTTGTGGCAGCAACTCTTGTTAATGTGTTATTAAAACTGCCATTCGGATTCACACTATTTATTGCCTTTTTTCAAGTTTGTTTACTGCAGCTCGTAAGTCATGTCATCAGCAGACAGACCATTTCTATCTTCTGCACGTATAAAACTTTTACTGGGCTTGCAAACTGGAGCCGTCGACAGGTACCCTGGTAGGCCAAGGATGGGAGAGAGAGAAGAAAAAGGAAGGATTTATAGCAGCTTGTAAATGTGTCCATCAAAGCTTTCTTTCTTATCGGCTACATTTGCTCCCTTTGACTTCACAATGAGCTGTTTAACTTCCACTGTAACCCTTTAGACAAGGATTATTTAACTTTAAATGAAAGCATGTTTTATTTTTAGGGTTAGTTTAAAAAAAATAGTTTTCAAGCTTCTAAAGCTGCTATTTCATTGTTGGATGGATCCTGTTTCACACATAGGTTGGAATATGTTGGGCAAATGAAAGGTAACAGAAAAAAGGGGCTTAAATGTGGTGATGAAAATGTATGCAAAGCCACAAAAAAAAACAACAACACACCTTTCTGCTGGATGAAAATCCCTCTCATTAACTTTATGAATTTAACACCATGGCAGAGAAAGAAAGCCACAGCATTCAGTTGGCCTGCTCTGTTTGTTGGCAAAGCTAGTGATTATTGTTTATTACCTCAATAAAAACCATACAATCCTCAGCCTTCCTGTGCCCATCTGCTATAATGACAGCTTAAATATTCAGAGCTGCGCAGCCATAAAATAAAAACAGAATGAGTAAAAGATAAAAGAGTGTGTAGTTGCTGGCTAGCTTTCCCTCAGGGTTTCTTTTTTTTTTTTGCCCCCATTCACCTCAAGTTTGAGGTTGAGAAATGCAGTGACATTTAAAATCAGCTGCTTTCCTCTTTTTCAGCGGTAACGCACGAGGGATAATCTTTTATTTACCTGTATGCATGGGCATATGCAAGTGCACACACTCACCAGCAAAGATATATTCACGTGCAGGCGTGCACGCGCCTGTTCAGCAAGTATACACACTAATCACATGCCCAGAGGACATGATATAACGAGATAAACCACAACAATTTTCCATGCACAATAATTACAACGAAGTATCATACATACACTGTACCAATTAAGCTAACACAATTAACTCCAGGGCCACGGAGGATCTAAGAGGCTTGGTGAACCTTATGAGGATTTGTAGCAGGTCCCAGTCATTTCATATCATTTTTTCATGTATCAGGTAACCGTCTGCGCTGAGCACCTGTGGAGTATTAGGAGGGCTATTTGGCTCTGATTACATCCTCTGTCTCTGGTGGGCACTGTGTTTTGTTGTCACATTTTCTCTGCCAAACTGTTTTGCTTTTGTAGAAACACTTAGCTCACCGTAGAAGTCTCTCTAGCTCTCGCTGTACAAACCTCCTCATCAGCACCCTCCTCTCTGCATCACCTCCCCCTCGCTCTTTGCTTCCTGTTCACATCCACACCTCACTCGTCATCTCTTCCTGTCTCTCTCTCTCTCTCTTTCTGTTGTGAGGGAGACCACTGTAGGCGATCAATACCTGACAATATGGCAAAATCATATATTTTTCCTCTTCTTTAGCAAATTCAATTTGGTCCTTAACATTCCAGTGGCTTTAATTAGATGCCCACGGAAGCAAATTGCAATTTACATTTTTATAGTTTTTCGAGTTAATTAGCTTGCTCACTCAGCCAGACCTGACTTGTTTATGCTTTCTCCACTTCCTTTTCTCATTCTGCCCCCTCGTCTAATGTTTGAGGCCTCTGCATATGTTGTGTTTACGGGGGGGGGGGCACATGTAATGTCACACAATTTGTTCTCAATGAACTAAATAAAACATTAAGTCCGCAACCACTTCTTTTATTAGCCATTAGCCTGCCGCTTATTGTGTGTTGTTTTGGTTATATCAAAAAGTTGCGGCCCACTGCGCTAAAAACATTTTAATTGTTGCATTTATAAGGGCATGCGGGTTTAAAAAAACACAAGTAACTTGTCCTGTGTGTTTCCCGTTTAACTCCCTGTGTCATATTGTGTTTTACCACTTCTCTGTGGCAGCGACCTCTTTGTCCGAAAGCAGCTTTACAAATCAATTTCTGGGTCTAAGCTTTTCTTTACACCCACAAACATATACGTATCGCTTTAATTTTTTTTCTACTATTGTAAAGAAAAGGAAGTGATTGCTGCAGAGAGGCGAAGTCAGTCAGCGCGACAGTCAGCTGAGCAGACAGGCGAGTCACCTCTACTGTCAGTCACCACTTCCCCATGTGACCAGAGGACTAAATGAAACAAGGACTTAGAGGTCCTCCATGTTGTATTCTGTTTCATTCTCTTCCGTGATTACTCTTCATCTCCTCAACAGACATCTGACATTTTAGTCATGCAGCCTTGGAGAATATGGGGTTGGCTCGGGGAACCGAGGGGTTGGCGGCTGCCAAGAGACCATGTAAGCAATGACCTCCATTACAACACAATTAAATGACTCGTGTCCTCCTCCAAGGTAAGAAAGCACTTCCCCTGTTCCTCACATGTTTTCCTGCTTCCCACCCTTCCTCCATCCCATCCCTTTGCTCCTCATTAAAACATCACATCTATTTAGTGGGGTCTAAACTGACATATTGAACAGAATTGTTATTGTTTGACCAAGGCTATTTCTTTCAGGGCTTTGTGAAGGCAGAGAGGGTAGACAGAGGGCTAATGTTCATGTTAAGCACTAATTGGTGATTTTTTTGCTGATAAAAAAGGTCAAATAACAGCCCAAAGATCCCCAGATACTCTAGCTGGTAGCAAAATATCAATAGACAATGAGTTATAACCTGCTGCTAAAGGACGCAATGATTGCTGAAATGGGGCAAGTCGAAGCTTTCCATCACATGACAAAGAGACAGTAAGAGCATCAGTATTTAAGCATCAGCTGTCAGATCATTTCATGGTACAGAAACTGGGGGCGCATTTATTCTTCCTGCGAGCCTTTAAATACCACAGAACAAATGAATGAATCAATCTTTTAAGAAGTCTTTGTCAATTTAGAAAAGACAAATAACCCTGACTTTTCCGAAAAAGGGAAAAAAAATGTAGCAGGACCATTTATCCACAAGCTAAGCTAACAGAAATACCTCGCTGAGTGGGGGGGCTTCTTTTAAGTTTTGAAGTACTAAGAGTGCAGAAAAAAGACCTAATTTAAAAGTCTGTGGGGATACCTCTAGGCCCCGCAGGCTGCATCATTATAGGCAATATTTTGGTGGAAAACATGCCCAAGGAGAAGCTCCTGGCTCTGAGCGAACACTGTTTGAAATCACACAGAATCTTTGAAAGCAAACTTTTGTTTTTCTTTGGACTTTCTGGAGTCTCTCTTCTTTTTTTTTTTAATATAACCCGTTTAATGGGCTATGCGTTCACCTCAATCACAATTCACCGATATCCTCTAATTATAGACTTCTTGTTTTCCTATAAGCCCACTCTGCCTTTGAATTCTGTATATTATTCATCTCATTTTCCTGACAGCTCGATCCTAGTTATGTTTTGAAGTGCTTTTCAGCTATCCTAACCTTATTTTTCGCCACGCAAATTGCTATTGCCGCATCTATTCTGTCCTGGAAACTGATAACTAGAAACATAAACACAGCCAAGACATCGGTCCAAAAAAGCGGCATAATCTCTGCCTGAGGGAAAGAGGGGAGAGGGTGAGTGGTAGGAAGAGGAGGGCCTCTGACCTGATGTTCTAGCCCCTATGTGCTAATTAGGCCTATTCGCTAACCAGATGCTTATAATTAAATTTACATGCAGTGGTGAATAGCGGGATAAAAAAAGAACAGATCCATCAGACGGCCGTGAAGGAGGCGTTGAGCGACCATCACGTGGTGTGTAAAATACACAAGAACATAAAAGGCTCATTAAAAGAGACAATAAAGGGAAGAAAACCCCGGAGCACTTCAAACACCATCTTGCGCTGTGCCCTGGAAGCATCCACCCACCTTCCCCTGCCTCTCCTCCTCTCTTCTTCCCGCCTTTCCCCTGCTTCCCCGTGTCATGCTTTCCCTCCCGTTTTCCTTCAGTTGTTCATCTGTCGTTTCAATCATGTTCGTGTTAGACTGTCGATTTGCACTCCCATCCGTTCACTCTGCACCTGCTCCACAGCGGGGTTGTTTGTTGTCACACAGGTGATGGGAGGCTACTAGAGGCGGCCCCTTTCTCCTCTGGAGATGTTCAGAGGAGAAGAAGAGAGGGAGAAAGAACAAGCTCCTCTTTAATGCAGTGTTGGCACCATGCCCTGGCTGATGGAACGAGCTGCAGAAGGAAAACAACAACAACACACCACAACAGAAAAAAGCCTTACTCAATCACTTACTCCCACTTTGATGCTCTGGCTAGTTAATTATTGCTCGGAGCTATTTAAATACACCTAATTAAAACAAATGTAAAGTAGATCATTAGTTGAAAGATGTTTGCTCCCCACTGAAGGGGAACTGGTGTTGTGGGCAAGCAATCAACAGGGCACCCTAGATTGCTCTGTGGTCAGTAACAACTGAGATATTCATCAGGAGCAGGGCCGATAGAGGATAAACTGGCACCAAAATGCCTCCTGTCGATCTTATAAAGCTGAACAATGGTTTACGTTCCATCAAACCACAGCAGCCAGCAGGCTGTGAGCCAATCAAACCAAGTACATATAGAGGGCAGACCATCAAAAGTAAATATCAAAGGATCTGACAGCCAGAGGTCTAATTGCTGTTATTTCCCATGAGGAGCTCTTGTGTTCTGTAGATAAATAAACCAGAGCACGGTGAAGAGAAAGTGGAGGTATGGAGAACTCACAAAGAGCACTTAAGGGATGCAAAGGAACATACATTTGAGAGGGTATTGTTCAAGCAAACATTTTGATGTGTCTTAGCAGGGAAAGCACAGGGGTCATTAATATTGGCTGAACTTAATGTGGATGTTGATACTGCTTTATTGATATGGTTTAGAGAGACATGAAACAGAGCAATCTTTAGTGTTATTATGCTGTTTATGCTCTAACAAGTCAAAATGTCTACTCACCCCGTTGCCGTGAAGGTTTACGGCAATTTATGTATTTACACATTATAAAACCTTTAAAATCCTAACTTATTTCATTGTTATTCTTATGTCTGCTCAATATGGTGGCTACTTAAGATAACCCAGTGAACTGTTGACGTCTGACAACGTTACTAAACTCTAGATTATCTGTTGCTTATCTGGGTGATGAACATTAAGAATAGACAGAAATATCTATCAAGTCAAAAACAAATTTTAAATACTTAAAATCACTGAGAACGAGGGATTTGTGCAACAGAGGGAAGACAATCAGAGTGAATGAGCCAGTTTAAAGAAGTGCATTCTGAGACAGGATTTTAACATTGAGAGAGTTAATGAGCTTAGAATGACAAGCGTTTGGACTTCTTTAAGTTTCCTTAAAGACAGTTCACCTCTCATCTGAGAAGCTTCTTAAAACTGAAGAAGCTTCAGTCCAGACGCTCTTCTTTCCAAGCTCCTTAGACCACGATGACCTGGGTGACTGAGGACCTTCACAGACTGAGAGAGTTAATGTTGCAAATATCTGGTGGGTGGGATTTCCAGAGGTGAGAAGCAGAACAACTGAGGGCTCTAGACCACAAAGTAGATGTAGTTAGGTGAGATGGAGAGAAGAACGAGAAGAAGAAATGACATTTCAGTGAGGTACTGCAGAGCAAAGTTATGGATTGCCATGAAGGTGAGGAGCAGAATTTTGAAATCATCACAATAGTTACCTCGAAGCCAATGGAGCTGCTAAAGGACAGGTGTAATGGAAGGAGATCTAATGACAAAAGCACCAGAGCTCTGGTCCAATCGAAGTTTAATTATGGACTTAAAAGCAAAACCGAAAAGAAGAGAGTTACAGAAATCAATCAATGTGTAATCAATGTGAGATGGAGGTAGGCGAATAATGATACGAAGATGGAAGAATGAGGACCTAGTGATGTTACTGATATGCTGTTGAATAGAATGCATACTGTCAAACATGACACCTAGACTCTTGACCTGAGGCGAAGGAGAAACTGAGCAGTTATTAAATGTTACAAGATATCAATGAGGACAACCTTGGTTTGATCACTGTTTAATTTGAGAAGCAGAACCACAATTGGATTTTTTGGAGGCAAACACAGTGGGTAGTGGGTGGCAGAGCACTGGGTATCATCAGCATAATATTGAAAACTAATATTGCATTAATGGCCAAGAGGAAGTACATAGATGAGAAATAAAAGAAGGATCTGTACAGATCCCTGGGGGACTCCAGTAATAACTGGAAAGGATGTGGATTTTACTTTTTTAGTGAAATTAACTCTAAAATTGTGCACACAACTGTAGTAGTAACAGTAGTTCATACTTCAATGAGTTGTCTGACAACTTTGATGTATCATTAAAATGGATACTCTGGAGACACATTCATTGTGTATCTTACCTTTTCCCACTCACATTTATAGTAATGCTATAAGATCTTTGGGGCCAGGTTAATTAAACAGGGCATAATAGAAGCATCCACCAATACCGCTCATAGGTGTGGTTACTTTTACAGGTGATTTGCAAAAGTTGTCCCGGTCACTTCATTTTAATATCATAAGCAAAAAAAAAATTATGTGTTGTCTGCTTTGAATATCAATGCGATTGGCAGTAAATTACGTGTCACAAACATTAGTAAATCAGTTTGTCACAGTCTTGGGTCGTATGACCCAGTGCTTTGTGTTTTCTTTTATTATGATATTCATTGTTTATAGTTAGTCCTTTGACATTAGATCCTAGGTTCCTTAGTTATAGTTATTGTTCATTGTTTTGTAGGTATCCTTTAGGTCATCTTCCCATGTGTTAAAGTTCCCCTTGTTGTTTATTGTGTCTTACCTGTCATGTTTCTGGACTGCCTGGTTAATGCTGTCATGCTTTTGTCTTGTCATGTTTTTCTGTTTATTTTGGAAGTCCAGTTTCCATTCTTTGTGTTTTAGTTTATATTTCCTGTGCATCATTATGCTCATTCTAGTCAGCTGTTTCCTCATGTGTCTCCACGTCCCCTGATTCCCCCGGGTGGCTGTAGCTCAGGAAGTAGAGCAGGTCACCTACTGATTGGAAGATTGGTAGTTCGATCCCTGGCTCCTCCAGTATGCATGCCAAGTGTCCTTGGGCAAGATACTAACCAAGTTGCTCTCTGATGTATCCATCAGAGTATCAATGTGTGTGAATGTAGTTAGAAAGCATCTGAGTTTAGATAAAGTGCTCGTGAGATTGGGTGAATGTGGCATGTTATAGGGCGCTTTGAGTGCTCTGAGTGGAAAAGTGCTATATAAGAATCATTTCATTTACCTCATGTGTGTATTTAAGTCCTTTGTCTCTTGCTGTTCATTGTCAGGACATCTGCCAATTTCCCTCATGTCACAGTTACAGTCATAGTTTTACCTTTTGTTATCATAGTCAATCATAGTTTCGTCATAGTTTTTCATAGTTATTCTTGGTGTTTCATAGTTTCATGTTTTCAGCCGAAATAAAGGCTTGCCTTCTGTTTGCAAACAAGCTCCTTCCTCCAGTGTTTGCTTTTGGGTCCACTCTAACTAACACACCAGCACACCTCGCCGTGACAGTTTGTGCACTTTATTTAAATATTCTCCTTTCTCTACATTAAATCATAAGAAGGCCTGACAGTACTACTTTATTTCCTGGTATTTTTAATCATTTTTTTTTTTATTATAAGTTTGTGGCATAAATTCCAGTCATGTTGAATGCACACCCATCCTCCATCGTGGCTTACCATTTGCCTTGAGACATGAAGACTAAACTATTAGGGCAAAGTCAATGAAAAATTTACAATTGACGTAAAACATGAATCATCAACTTTGGATGTAAACTGTGTATCTAGGTGCCTGCAGTGTTATAGTTATTATTATTGATGAGCAGATACTAGTTTTAATAAGTTGTATGAAACCAGAAGTTACCATAAAATTAAAGTAATAAAGAAAAAGAAAAGAGAGAATGTGAAGTAAATCAGAGAAGACCCATTCCACACTGCAGGAGTATGAAGGCTCCTCTCTTGTGTCAACCTTTAATTAACTATTGACCGTGCCACCAACAGAAACCAAGAAGCAGCAGACGAAAGCCCTAGAAGGCTAATGGCCTGAGAACGTGATACATCCCTTAAAGGCCTTCTTCTGTGCTCTGTCCATCCTTTCTCCCAGATTTAGGCAGCGTTTCAAATCCTTGCTCAGATGAGCCTGCTGCAGGCAGCACACACCATCAACAAGTTCAGTCTTCCCCAAACCTATGAATTTGTTTGATCCAAGTCTGATGGCAATTACACACCCACACAGATACTGCCAACACACTCATAAAAGCATCTGCCGACGCCACGTGCACAGAGACATTTTCTGTTTTTGTTCGTTTGTTTTTATGTCAGCACGTACGGGTCCGCTGCTCGTGTATACCTGTATGACTGAACTGGCAGCCAAGATAAAGGAAGCCAAACAGAAGAAAGCTGCAAATGTCTGCAAATATAGGGGGTGGGGTTTACAAAGACATAACTGCAGGCAGAATTAGCAGTCACGGCATAGGAACACAAACATACACTCACGCAAACACAGTACAGAGAGCCACAGGGACCCTGCTTCTACTGCCCACAGTATGACAGGGGGCCATATGCAAAACACATACACCCACATGCAAATTATATATGCACAAAGGAAAAGAAATAAACATCCCTCCAGTTATGTGCTGCAGCACGCCAGGGTCCAGCCCCTATGGACTGAGAGCCTGATCCACCAATCCTAATCTGGTAATATGATTGTGTTAAAACAGGTTCAGCTGACAACCAAAATCTGATGTACTGATGTATTTTGTTATTGTAAAATACATATATTATTTATAGTACGCTGAAAATAGGAGGTAATTAACAAACACAAGCAGTCAATCATTACGCGTACTCATTAGACGTAGCCACCTGATGGAAATTAAGAGTAATTGAGGTAGAGCTACTATATTTATTTGACATGCCCATTGTTGTCTGTCAATCACTTCCATTTATGTATGAGGAGATTACCACCTGCAGCACTAATAGTGCACAGATCTCCTCCATACCTATAATTACGGAGAGATAATGCCAAGCTGAATCTGTTTCCACGTATCTGACTGAAGTGCCTGTTGGTGTGAGCCATCCTCCCACTGCAGCGGTACAGTATGAGCAAGCACACAAATTCTGTACCATATGTGCAGGCGAGGCTAGAGGATGAGGCAAGATAGATAATTCAAAGGTGCTCGGAGACGACATATACTTGGTCCGCTGTTTCTCCTTGATATTGTAATGAGTCTCCACGGTCTCCAAACATGCCCATAAATTTTCATAACTGGTGGGTGGACCGTAGTTGGCACAGAAAGTGAACAAATGGCTCAGTCTCAGGCATCATGAATATCAATGAACGATGGGAAATATGACTGTCCTGACAAAGCAGGAGCTGGGCAAGCAAATCCTGGGCACTTCCAAACCATAAACTGGATCACAAAATTTCCTAAGGCTCATGATGACTTTTCCCGTTTCATTCTGCAGTGTGTCTTAATTATATTTTGTACAGTCTTTACGACAAAGCCCTAATCAAATGTGAGTTTATGGTAAGCCTAGATATAGAGAAGTAATCAGCACCCTGCTGAGATTCAGTAAAAATGAATTGTGTTATATTATATTGATATAAATGTTGAAATGTTAAATCGCTTGACTGCAGCCTGATTGTAGTGTATCCTCCTTCAGAAGACAAAACAAATAATTTAGCTTTAATAGTCTCAGTCATTGCTTAGAAGATTGACAATGTGATTGGGAACTTTTCTTGAGGTTTTTGCTGGAAAATCTGCACAGTTATTTTGAAGCAAGTGAAAAAGTGGTTGCTATTCTTTCTTCAAGAAGAGAGCAAACTCTCTGAGAGGTTATCCCGCCGGCAGATCTAGGAAGATAAAGGCTGATATGGAAAAGGAAAAAAAAAAATCAGCTTCCTTTCATGTTTATACTCTCTCCACAATGGAAAACCTGTCATTTCAACCTACTGTTGCATTTTAAAGTTAAACTATCTCAAATGTGTGAATTTTTCAGTATTTAATGTGCAGTGATCTCAACACAGGATGAAACTCATCAGTCTAGTATGCTAGGAGTAAGCAGCCACAACCGGGGTGATCGTGGCTCAAGAGTTGGACGTTTGTCTTGTAATCAGAAGGTTGCCGGCTCTGGCAGTCTCGGCCATTGTGTCTTTGGGCAAGACACTTCACCTGTTGCCTACTGGTGGTGATCAGAGGGTCTGGTGGTGCCAGTGTCCGGCAGCCTTGCCTCTGTCAGTGCTCCCCAGGCTTCTGTGGCTACAATGTAGCTTGCCATCACTAGTGTGTGGATGACTGAATGTAGTGTAAAGTGCTTTGGGGTCCTTAGGGACTAAGTAAAGCGCTATACAAATACAGGCCATTTGCAATCAAAACTGGCTTTACCTTACATAATATTATTTTCCAGTATATAAAATACATTTTGATGAGCTAATGTTTTCACCATAGGGTTTAAATGTGACACATGAATATCTATAAATGCGAAACATTTTTATGTTTTACGTCTGATTTAAATGTAAATAATTTAAAAAGACACATAAATTAATACTCTGAAAATTCAAAAAACTTTCACTTACTTACATGTAAACTTATCTTTGATGCACGGCTGCAAAAAATCAGACTTAAGGACAGCAAATCGTGAGCAAAATGCAGAAAAGCTCCCAGACATGTTTTCACATCTGGCTGAAAAAAAATGTTATGCTTAAAGGGTTAATATCATAAAGTAGAAACAAAACAACCAATATAATCTAGCTGAAGGACTTGCTCGGGCCTGATAATGTGTGTTGCGATTTTTTCCAATTTACCTGAAGTTTATTACAAAATTAAACTATTGATTATTATAAACTTAATTTTGCCCTGAAGATACCCTGAGGATACATGAGTTGTTGGTTCATTCTAGCATAACCCAACCGCTACAAGGTGTGCCAAACACAAGCTAATGACCCACAATGCACCCGTTCAAGCTTAACTGTCCCTGAATCCTCAGGACAAAAGCTTCTTGTTAGGGCTGTGGATGCATTTAGAGGCAAGAACACATCTCTGCATGGCTGTTGTGCTGCCAGGAAAACCCAGTAACAAAGGAAAAGACATCTGCTATTTAAAAAAAAAAAACTCTAACTGCAGAGCACTGTTGTAAAAGAGCTCAGTAAACTCTCACCAATTTTCCAAGTAATACTTGCTAAATTATTAATGCATCAAAAAGGTTCAGAAAAAGCTGTTGATGTGTCCTTGATGTCGTCTCACAGCAGAAGTCAATGAGTTTGGTGGGTGAAACCGAACCGAGCCACGAAGAGAGAAAATAATGAGCACGTGCAGAGGACCAAACAGACAGACACAGTCAGTCCTCATAAGATGCAAGTGTGCTTCTATCGTTTGTCCAAGAGGTCAAACAGCTTTACACCTTTTAGTGAATTAAAGTTGAACTTAAATAGCAAAAATTTTGCAGTCTCACATATCACATGAGTGTGTTTATCGCAAATCTTGTCTTCAGCCATCTATCTCTCTGCTGGTTGGAATAAGTGAGAAACCGAAACGAGCTTGTTACCTATTTTGCTCTAAATTGCAGGCGAGACGATAGTTAGAGGCATCAATAGGCAGTTGGCTTTTCCGCTAAAATAGAATAATGAGCAGGAGGGACAGTTCAGTCATGACATCGATACTTACTTATTCATGCATCTGTTCAAAAATCAGCCAAGAAAAGTGTGATTAAGTTTGTGTGCTTCATGGGTTCACTTCTATTGACGCTCCTGCATAAAATATTATTGGAATTTGCATGTGCATGACACACACACACACAATGATGCCTTTAAAGTGTAACAAAATTGTAGCAATATAACAGTTTTTTCAATGACTGTGTGTTAGCATTACCTGCGGTTATTGTTTAGCGTCATGCTTTGATATTTTCTAATTTACCCTTTTATATAGATGTCTATAAATGTCAGAACAGAGGTGGTCAGACTGATACCGTTTCCTCTTCCTCACAGTAACACACACTCATGCACCCAAACTAGCATGATGCAGGCTTTCATACTTTGCCAAGCCAAACTAGACAGCTAGTTTGCTGTAAATTTAAAGCGATAAGCTGAGGAATGGCGAGCAGAAGCTATTCCTGGACATTAGGTGCACAAAATGCGGGCACTGCCGGAAGATTTATCTCCTCCTCTGAAATTTCATTTGGGCAAGGAATAATAAGGCATAGGAAATTAAAGTTAATCATGAATTCTCTCTCAGTCCCTCTCCTCTTTCTCTGACATTGGCTTTGAGAGCTTGGCTCAGGCCTGCTTTATTTAGTTGGGAACCTTTTGTCTTTTTTTCCCCCCCCTGCAACCTTTTAAATGCTTCATAAATCAGAGACAAGGCGCGCACTTGTGACGGTTTGTTGTTCCACAGAAATTAATTACAATGAGAGAGCCTTTACACCAGTGAAACAAACTGGAATGAAATAGCTCGCTATCTAATGCCCATTAGAAAGAAAGGCATGATTCAAGATGTAATAAGATTTTTTTTTTCCTATACAGATACATTTTTTCTTTTATTTTCGCCTAAATTTGGCAGGGGGGGTTACAGAGAGTGTACAAGTGTATCTGTTAACATTTCACAATAAAAAATATATTAACTAAAGTAGATACTTGGAACATAGAGCTCATTATTACTAAACACCCTACACACATTTGTCTGCGCTGTGCAACATCCTTCCACCTGTTCTTTGAAGTGTTGTGTTTCTCCCTCCATCCTTTATCAAACTTGCTGTTTACCTTTCTTGTGTGTCCACATGTTTTTCATCCTCGTCCTCTTTTTCTCTTTGGATGGTTCTTTGTTGGGAACAAAGAAAACTCCCAGCCCCCTTTTGTTTGCCAGCTCTTATTCACAGAAAATTTTATTAAAGTTACTTTTGTTTGCTTGAACTGCATGTCTCTGTGTCTGCATTTGTACTTCAATACCGATACAGATTCCCTCTCTCACTTCATTGTGGAGAAATTTTGGCCTTTTTCTCTTTACAACATTGCTTCAATTCGTTGAGCTTTCCGGGCATTCGTTCAGGCGCAGCTCTCTGAAGGTCCTGCCACAACATTTCAATCAGGGAGAGGTCTGGACTTTGACTAGGTCACTGCAACATCCTTATTCTTTTCTTTTTCGGCGAATCTGTTGTAGATTTGCTGCTGTGCTTGGGATCATTGTCCTGTTATATGGATCACAAATGGTCTCATATTTTACTCTATAATACTGTGGTAAACAGAGAGGTTGATGGTTGACTCAATGACTGCCCAAGCCCTAATCATCCCCCCCTTCACCTGTGTACTTGAAAGTTAGTGTAGGTGTTTACTAGAGGCTTTTATGCTGATATGTTGTGTCTGGTGCCACTGTGCATTATGGTCAGAGATGCCCAGTTTGGTCTCACCTGTCCAAAGCACATTGTTCTAGAAGTCGTGTGGTTTGTTCAGATGCAACTTTGCAAACCTGAGCCATGCTCCCATTTTCTTTTCAAGGTCACAGGCTAGATAACAGGATGGCAATGCTTCCAAAAGAGCCATGCAGTGTTTTATCTAATTATACTTTGATGAACTTTAACATTTGACAACCTTCTGAGGCCCCTAAAATCCAAGATGTAGCTCTTGGGTTTTCTGCAGTTTTTTCAGAGTGCTGCACAGTCTGTCTTTGGGGTGAATTTCGCTGGGACATCCACTCCTGGGAAGATTGGAAAATATCTTGACTGTTTTCCACTTGCGAATAATGTTTCTCATTTTAGAATGGTGTACCTTAAATTGCTTAGAAATGGCTGTATAACCGCTGATGGACAACAACAGTTGCTTCTTTAAAATCTTTGCAGATATCTTTCGTTGTGTGGCATTGTGTTAACACATAGACCAGCAAGCAGACAAAACTTCTGCTTTTAAAGAGACGCTCACTATTGCTGATGATTAATTAATCAAGGGTAATCAATTGCAGCACCCATCTGCTGCTTACACTCTTAATTCCTGTGGAAGCAGTAAAGGTGTACTCAGATTTTCCACACAGTGCTTCTAAAATTTGAATTAGTCTTTGTGAAATAAATAATGACACAATGCAATATGTCATATGTTGATATTATTTTTTTTTTTTTAAATTTTCTATATTTTATCTATTATAAAAACATGTTCTTCAAAGTGTGACATTCCTTGTTGGTACATGTAAACCATTTTGCGAAATAATCCTTTCAACGCAAAGTGTAAACATGTGCATCTTGCTTGTTTGAATAGGGAGTAGATCATTCTTGTACAAGTGGAAAACATCCTCCATGATAAACAGTCATTTTGTGCTAGAATAAGTAGATGAAATGGGTGTAATAAACTAAAACAAAGGCTTCAAACATGTACAAAAAGGAATTCAAAATTGCTTTTAACCTTCTCTTCTTCCATTCTATTATAGCCTTATGTGCAACAGATAAATGTTGGTCTGTGTTAAAAGTGCACTTAACCTGCTCTTCTGTGGTGACCACAGGTCATTCTGAAGAAGTAATGGGGCATTTCACATGTAATTGAACAAGTGCCGAGGCAGATATAGTAGATTTGTCCAGAACGCAAAGGAAACAGGGAGAGAGAGAGAGAGAGAGAGAGAGAGAGAGAGGAAGATATAAAAAAAAAGGGGAATAAAAAAAACAATGAATCAAGGAGAAAATCAGTGAAAGGTGTTTTTGTTGTTGTTGTTGTTTTGGGGGGGGTTTGCTTGCGTGTGCTACTGTAGAGCAGCTGAATTGAAATAACATTTCAAAATGACCTTGGGATCAGCTACTGTTCCTCGCGTTTCCCAGTAAAACACATTAGAAACACACTTCATGCAAATAGGCAGAAACATGCAAAAAGCCTGCAAATTAGCATGGTGAACGTGAGGCTGTTTATTGCTGTAGTTTATGGCGGGGAAGCTACAGAGTGGTTTTTATAAGGCTCAGGGATGTAAAAGCTTTGGGCTTTATGGTTGTTGAACTGCTGATAGCAAAAACCAACAGCATATTTTTCTATCCCTTATTGAGATCATGAGGCTTGGACATTTATACAGACATACATGTGAGCAAAAACACGGATAAATACACCACAGACAGCTACTAATGTGTCAGATGGAGTGTAGTCAAAAGCTTGAATGCAACCATTAAGCAGTGGTTGATGAATCCAATTTTCCTTGAATAAAGGAAAACTGCTGTCTGTCATTCCTCTCAGAAAGTCACTTAACCTGAATCGCTTGCGTAAACACCCTGTGGGATAAATGGGTATTATCTTAGGGGAGGCTAAGAGCTGGCAAAGCCGAGGGGTGATGGAAATAACTAGGAAAAAGCTATCGCTTCCACTTCCTGGACAATGAGAATGGTTGTAATGAGTATGGGTTTGTGCATGTGTGCTCAAGGGAGACTGGGGGAAAGACAGAGAGAGATGGCGAGTGGCAGAGTGAGGTAGAGAAGAAGGAGGAAAAAGTGAGGGGGCAGAGGGAGATCACTGAAATTAGGTGTCTGGGATGCTGATGTGTTTTTAGAGATCCACAACGCGTACAGCTAAACAGTTCTCCAAGCGGGGTGCTTTAACACACACGCACCCTGACTGAGTGGAGCTGATCCAGATTGCTTCTCAGTGATGTGACTGCGGCGAGCAGGAGCGTGATTGGCTCCTGTGTTTATTTGCCAGTTAGGGCTTGAAAACAGAAAAGCTCTTTGTTTCTTTCCATGCTTCTTTCTTTTTACACACGAAGAGCAGTTTTCTTAGAAATCGTTGAGGCGTCTGACGTAGATGGCAAAACAGATCTCAGATGATTTGTACAAGTTACAGGATGACTGCAGAAACTGCCCGGTAACATTCAACAAAAATCCCATAGGATGTTATTCTATACATACATATGACTACTTCCTCTTGGTTTTTCTCTTACTGCTAATTGTCCCTTGCACTTTAATGGGACACTGTTTATTTCCCATCTGAGTAAGAGGTGCTTGACTCTGGCTATAAAAATTTCGCAAACAATGCGTCTCAAAAAACATAAAGCTGCCAACTATAAGACCCTTAAGTCATTTGTAATGATTTAAGAGCCTGACATCCTTAAAAATGTGAAGTTTATTCCATCTCCCGAATTTTAAAAAGGGTTGAAAATGCAAATAAAAAATCAGAATGCAATGATTTGCAAATCCCATAAACCCATATTTTAATCACAATAAAGAATATCATTTTTCCCATTCTTGCCTGATGTAGGATTCTGGCTGCTTGGTCTTCTTTGTCATATTTTTTGTTTGATAATGTGGCAAATGCTTTCAGTGATGGAAAGGTCTGAGCTGCAGGCAGGCCAGTTCAGCACCCGGACTTCTACTACGAAGCCATGCTGTTGTAACAGATGCAGTATGTGGTTTAACACTGTCTTGCTGAAATATGCAAGGACTGTGAAAATGATCTCATCTGAATGGGAGCACATGGTGATCCAAATCTGTATAACCCCCTTCATCACTGATGGAACTTTTCTAGGTGCGCAATGTGCCAATTCAATAGGCATTAATGTGCCCTTGTACTCTCAGAGATACAGGCTTTTTTAGGTACACACTGATAACAAGGCAGACACTTTTTTTTCCTCTCAAAATGAGCTTTGGTCCAGAGAAGACAGCAGTTATTAAGGATCATGTTCGCATATGGCTTCTTCTTTGTGTGATTGAACTTTGACCTGGATTTGTGGATGGCACTGTGAACTGTGTTCACAGACAGTGATTTCAGGAAGTCTTCCTGAGCCCTTGCGTTCTTCCAGCTGTTCCTTTTTATTACCGCATACTTTTTAAGCTGTTTGTTGCCCCTTTACTAACTTTTTTTTAATTTGCCACATAAAATTTTAAAATGTCTCAGTTTAAACATTTTCTATGTTTTCCGTGTTCTAACATGAATAAAATATGGTTTTATGAGATTTGCAAATCATTAAAAAGAAGCTGCTTCCTTGCTCACAAGGTGCTGCCACAGTGGGTAGCTCTGCATGTTAGATTTGGCAGTTTGTACACTTTGTCCTTTCTGATGCAAACCCAAAGGGATGTGTGCTATTTCCCGGGATCAAAACAGCATTTTTCACTTGTTAGGCAAATGTAGAAACACTACAGAAGCACTAAATCATTGCATTTGGTTTTTATTTACATTTTACACAGCGTTCCAACTTTTTTTTGGATTGGGTCTTTTATTTGTCGTATCTATTAACTATTAACATCTCCCACTTCCCCTTCCCCTTCCTCTTCTTGTTTCTGCCCAATTCTCTCTCCCTCTCTCTGCTCTCTTGTGAATCCTGACTGGAGCCCAGTTTCATGCATCATGGGCCTATCCTGTCTGCTACGGGGCAAAAACACAAAATGCATGATACGACTTCCCTAAAACTGTGTTCGTGTTCCTTCCCGAATGTCTGAGTGGGTATACACATCATGTGCAAGCACAGATCTGTGTGTGGGTTAAGTAGGGACAACTCTGAGGCATGTATCATTTTCCAGGCAGACAAATAAAAAAAATGCATAGCAGTCCTTGCGTGACACCTCAGTCGTCATTCATCCATCAATCAAGTTTACAATATATGCACACAGAGACACACCGAGACACACACACACACACACACATACACACACACACACCGTGGGGATGCAGAAATATGCTGATTGAATGTCATGCCATTTATTATCCAATATACTGCTGAGAGATAAATTGAGAGAAACAGGTTGAGCACTGAAGAAGTGAACATGACACCTCACCAACCCTGTCTTAAAATCAGGAGGCGCCGATTCTCGCCACAGAGTACAAAACCCATTTTGTCCCTCATTTGGTCGTCACTGCATGTTTGTAGGATGTCAGATCAAATATTTGTGAATTCTGGGGGACAGGATGGCTGAACGGTGAGATGTACAGGAGGATGTAAGTGTTTGAGGAACAGTAAAAGCTGGCAGATGAAGAAATTATACCTTTAAGGTGTGTCTGGTTGGTGGCAATCTCGCGCTTGAATGAGCTGTCATTTCATTTTTAAGTAATATTTCTAACACAATCTGCCAGCCAGCTAAATTTAATCTTACCAATACATCATTATAGTGTGGGGAAATTTTAATTACTAACCATATATAGTAATGTCTGTAGCCAACAGTTGGCTCGGGGCTTCCCTTTCCTCTCTGGTCCCCGTATCCCGAGTGTAAATCAGAGCCTTAAGCAGGCAATATCCTCAGCTAGTTCCCTCGGCTCTCTCTTATCTCTAATTCCATATATTGCCTTTTCCGTGCAGCAATTTCCCCAAACTTAGCCCACCTCTCCCCTCAAGACTTATGAAGATCACGTTTTATTGGTTGGGGGTCTACTACAAGTGGATTCAGAAAGGTATGTTCGGGGGGGGGTTATTTGCAGGAGAGACAGAGGAGTGGGCTGTCAATTCAACTGGTATCTTTTTCAATTGTACACAGCAGATATCAAACTGGAGGCGGGCTGTACTGTAGAACTGTTTGGGGAAAAGGTCACGGCGCTGCCTCGCTCACTGCATACAGTCAATTTGTTCAGCTGAAGCTAAACCAGAGCGAGAGGACAAGTGTAGCATTTGAGATGTGTCATCATGCTTCACTTACCACTTTAAAGAACAGGCATTAGTATGATTAAATGCCATATGAGAAACACAGAACATGATGCATATTGATTACATCATTACACCACATCCAATTGATTCAACTCCCTGTTTGCTATTTTTTGTAAAAGTGCTGCAGCTGAGTGACATCTGGACTCTGCAGAGCTGAGATTGGAAAGGTTGTTATAAGCCAAAGGCGTGGTCATATAGATAAAATATGGTGCCAGTCATTTTTAATATTAAATGTATTATGCATGGATGGATCTCATTCATTTTGTGCATGTTTGAGTTTGATAACTAAATGTAAATGAACTGTATTTTCTGCCACAGTAGGAGCCCATTGTAAATGCAACGTCAAACGAACGCTGTCATCTTTCTGGGAATAATGACAAAAGCAGTGGGAGAAATTATTCAGAGACTCGTCTTTATGGCTGTTTTTCATCCTAAATTGCATTGCTTGAATTGCATCTTATTATGATTGCTATTTGTAAAATATGAAGCTTTAGTTTCTCAAAGTTAGAGTGGCACAATTTGCATTTCCTTAACTTGGAGGGAAGAGGAATTGTCGGAGAAACTAACCAGATTAGTGATACCTGGGAAATATTGTATTAAATTTCAACTCCGTTCCTCCCCCAAAATGTGGCGGAACAGCTCGGCAAAGCCCTGTGAGAGCAGAGCAGATTCACCGTAATCTGCTGTATGATGTCAGCGTGTTATTGTTCCCCTGGTTTGAGCCATGATTAGACAACAGATTGAAGACATTTGTTATGTGCAGTCCCGCAGATTACTGAGAGATGCGATGACAAAAAAGACAACCAGCACAGTCGGCCATACATTCAGGACTGAGTGGGAGGTGTTGCTGCTGTCATGACAAAGAAAAGCGAAATGCTCGTGTGTCACGTCATATTACACAGCCAACAGAAGGGACACAATCAGCTGCACAGTAATTTATGTTATTACAGTCGCTAACATGAGTGTGAACATTAAACCGTGCATACAAAAAGCAATGAAAAGACAAACGTTGACACAAGACTACAATTAATGGATTCTGACAACTGCATCATGAATTTGGACACAGTCAATGTGTCAACACAACTCCAAAATAAAAAATCTGTTGGTAAAGGTGTGATTAATATTCAAATCCATGACTTCACTAATAACACAAAAATGCGTATTTATTAGTCATTAATACATATACAGGTGTAATAATACACATAAGCACAGTGTGGGTGTGTGTGTGTGTCTGCTGGCAACGACGTGTGAGTTTCCCTCCTGTCTAGCACACTAATAGTCTGTCCTCTGGATTAAGTGATATAAATGGATAGCTCTTCTCCTTGATTCACCACCTGCAGGAAAATAGAGGCCCCCAAGGGAGACGTTTTCGCACACAGCCAAGTCTCTCGGTAACCCCTAACCCCCTCCTCTGGGGGAAAGCGTTATTCCGGTGGCCACTGTTACAGTCACCGAGGATCAGCAGCAAGAGCAAAGAGACGAATGGAGGAGAAGAGGCAATCAGCAATTATGATGAGTCACCCCGGCAGAAGACGTGGGTCATAATATACATCTGAGTGAAGGGAAAACGCAGGGAGAGAACACAAAATCATCATAAAACAAAATCAGCCTTTTCGGGTTTTATTTCACGTGGAGAAACAATGCATCCCGCATTTATTTATGCATGCAAGAGGCATCTGTGCAGTCACAGACATACAGTGACTGACTGTAAAGAAACACACTCTGGTAGAGCACGATTTCCTTTTTAAAGTCCTTAAAATTTGTCATTTACATTTAAAATAGCTTAAAAAAAAATTCTCAAAGACCAACTTCTTTCCAGATCCAGGAGCACTAGTGATGATAATCTATGCATTTTCCAGCTTGATGGAGCAGCATGTCACAGGGCAGAAGTGATAACTAACTGACTGAGAGATCAACACATTAACATTTTAGATCCATTGCCAGGAAACTCCCTCAGATCTTTATCCAATCAAGAATTTATGACCAATCGAGCGAGTGGACGAGCAAAACTTCAAGCTGATGCTGAGCTCAGTGATCAGCTTTGAGTACTGATAAGCCTGAAATGGATTGCCATCAATCAGGATTTGGCCCGAAAGCTGAGAACTGCATAAGTTATGAAGAAGAAGGGTCAACACTCTGCATGCATTTATTTGCCAATTAATGTCTTTGGAACTTTTAAATGCTTATAATTGTTTATCATTATATCACAGAAACATTAAAAAAAATCATCACCCGATTCTACCTGCAAACTTGAATGTCTTAGTCTCTAAGCTGCTGTTCTCTGTGTTTTTTTTAGCTTCACACCTGTTTTACAGGAATATGAAAGTTACCCAGAAGTCTATTTTCAGGACCCCAACCTACATTTGAAACATGCAAAAGTTTCTAATTTGCATCACAACATCTTCACGCCATTTGCCTCCCCTCGGCTCTTCTTTGTCTTCCTCCTGTCTCCCTCCATCACCTCCACACCTTCGCTCAACTCGCTACCACACATCAGTAACAATCTCATTTGCCGCCCCATTAATTGCCAGGATCCCAGACACTGGTGAGAGAGGTATGTGTGCATGTGTTTCTGAGTGTGTGCCTGAGTGTGTGAGCTCGCATTAGTCATGTTGTGGGGACATAAATCTCTTTAAATAGTCAAAATGTGGGAACCCAGCTATCCTTTGGAGATTAAAAGTGGTTAGGTTTGATGTTTGGAATAAGGTAGAGGCTAAGATAATAACTTTGTAATCAGTAGTTGTATTTAGGGGTTAGTCTACGTTAACTTAAGTCGGTGTAAGGTCAGTGGAATGCAGGCAAAGTAAGGGAGACAAAATTGAATGCACTCTGTTGTGCCAACAGCAAAGCATTCTGAAACCATTCATGTGTAGGGCTGCTACACATCCATGCCTTACTCAGGGTTCTGCTCCAGAACCCTGCCATGCACAAAGACTGGTGTAAAAACCAGCCATTCAGGAGCAATAGCGGTGACAATCCGTGCATTTTCCAGGGTGATAGAGCACCGTGTCACAAGGCAAAACTGATAACTAGTTTTCTTGAAGATCGTCAAACTCCCCGGGTCTTAATCCAATTGAGAATTTGAGGTCAGTCCTTAAAAAGGGGGTGGACAAGCAAAGCCCACAAACTATGATCTGCTTTTATTACTGATCAGGCAGAAATGGATCAGCATCAATCAGAATTTGGCCCAGAAACGGATATCCAGCGTGTCACAAAGAACTGCAGGAGTTATGAAGAAGAAGGGTCAACACTGTAAATGCTGAATCTTTGAGTAAATTTGATTTATTTGCCAATAAAAGTCTTTGAAACTAATGAAATGCTTACAATTCCTTTTCGTTGTATCACATAGGCAGGAAAAAAAAACACCAAAAAAAGCAATCTAGATCAAAATTGTAGCAGCAAAGTGTATAAAAACCTTTGGCCATGACTGTTCTGTAAAATCAAACCTAGTCTCATTTCATGACGGTCATACAGTATAAAAGCCCTTTATTCACAGCAGAAAGCTTTTTACACAGATCCTCTTCCTAACTCCCCAAGGATATGTGTCTCCTCACAGGACTGAACTAAGGATCTTCTGCTTGTTAGACAAACTTAGCAGTCACACAAAAACTCTCAATCAGGAGTTGTGAGATGTTTTTATGTGACCTGCTTTATTAGTTTAATTTTTAAACTGACACCATTTGAATGTTGGCAAAGGTGTTGTTTGTAACTATCACCAGATGTGTAATTGTGGTAACAATGGACGCCCAAACAAATGGTAGGTAACTTTGATGCACTTGGTTGCCTTTTAACATACAGTCAGCTTTGCAAACAAATCTATTTTAACCCAATTATCTTTTCTCTAAACATATCTGCAGCACTTATTCTCCAATTTAAAGTCAAAAACAAAAGGAAAATAAGGGCAGAAAACATGGCCTTGTACAGGACTTCAACTCCTTTCTTCTTGTTTGTTTATCATGAAGTAAAACGACCCTAAAGGGCAATCACCGTGTCTCTGATAATGACACAAAGACAAAGATCATACCCACCGTGTGTTAAAATACGACCAGAAGAGGGTTTTTAAAAGTAGTGTTTCAGGCTACGTCCACACTAATGCATTTTCGTTTGAAAACACATCGTTTTGTCTCCGTTTCGGCCTCCCGTCCACACTGAGATGGAGGGAAAATGGAGCATTTTTGGAAACGCTCTCGAAAACGCATCGATTTGCAAACGCAACATTTTGGCGTAGTGTGGACGGCCAAAACGGAGACTTTTGAAAACGATGACATATGTTAGTCATATGATGCAGTCATGTGACCACTTTAACCAAGATGGTCAGACGGCATCGTACCGCAGTTGTTTTGTTTGCTCAAAGTTTTTAGTGGCCGTGTTGAAGATGAATATGTACTCATTTGTGGCTCGGAGCAACAGCTCCACCTCATTGTCATTACATTTGACACATTCGGTGCTTTGTCTCGCCATTTTGCCGCTAGTTTTAAAGAGCCGGAAAGTAAATAAACAACACGTGGAAATGACGCAGGTCGTCTCGTCTAACGTTTCACGCATGCGAGGTACTGCAACGTCATCATTTTCGGCCTTTAAATGTGAAAAACGACCCAAAACGATGGTGTGCGGATCGTTTTCGCCCGAAAGCTTCGTTTTCCAATCTACCCGGACTAGTATGGACGTAGTCTCAGTGGCGGTTCATTACAGTCGTAAACCGGAGATGCTTTGGGTGAATGTTAGATAGAAAGCGCTTTGACATACAATAAACGTGCTTGGATGAATTGTAGAAAGCGCTATAAGAAAATACTAAATATCAGTGCTCCTGATTCTGTTGGGGTGAATCTACGTGGAAGCCATTATCTTTTCATTGATTTCCCTTATTAAATCCCATTGACTCACAAAGGAGAATATGTGGATGAGGACTACATAAAAGAGAACAAATTGTGGACTGATCAATATCTGACTGCTTTGGAGTTTGCTTATTTAGTTAATACTCATCTCACTTTCGCCAGAGAACCGCAGGCACGCAGATGTCTGTTTCATCCTCCATCATGCCTGCGTTCAAACACCTGTACAGTGTGTTTGGAGCGCAGACATGCACATTTCCATCACACAACTTTTCTATCGCTCTCTTCATGTATCACAAGCCGGTGACAAATACAAACTGGCGAACGCACACAAAAAAGTACAAAAAAAAAAAAAGTGGAGTGGCACATTAGCAGGGGGCTGTTAATGAAGTGAGTCCCTGCCAGCAGTAATGAGAGCGCATATTTAACCACATTAACATCCCATTCTTCTTCAGCGGTGCATAAGGTAGGGCATGACAGCGCTCACAGTCAGACATATTAGAGTTATTTGTTGCAACATTGATCCAAGCATCAGGAACCGACTGCTTTACTAGCAGAGGGGGACGCGGGGGGAATTCTACTCTGATGCAGGGTAAGTTCTGTGGATTCGCTCTGAGCTTTGTTTGTATTTGTAGTAATGCTTTGAGAGGGTTTGTTGTTTGCTCTGCTGTTTTCCTTTCACGAGCATCACAGGAGAGACTGTGCTCATCCAAAAATTAGGTATTTACTCCCCGAAATGAAAAAAGAGGAAAAAACTTGCCCCAAAATTCAGAAAAAAACAACCACTACTGTAGAAGCGTCATTATTAGCAACGTAACACCAGCTATGTTTGCTCAAAAATACAACAAAAAAAACGTGTTTGCATGCATGAAAATGTGAGAGCATGCTCTTTATGTGCTCACTGCTGTGGCGCACTGCGCAGTTGTAACCCCTGCATCTTTTACTGGCGTTGCTTTCGCAGTCGCACCCTGACAGTGCATCCACTTTTGCTTGCTCTCAACAGGCAGATGCCAGTTATATTCCTGATGTGCCATAACCCTAATGAGTGTCTCTGCATGCAGGGCACATCATGTGGATACTTGGCCATGAAATGAAAGCATAATTACACCAGGGAAGTGCTTTTGTCTCTTCATTTTCTCTCATCTTCGCTATTCTGTGCTCGGTTGCTCTCAGGTGGCCTCCGGTTCTTACGCGAATGCACTCGGGGGCAGCCGCTCTCCGTCTCTCCATCTTCCTTCTCTCCGTCTTTCTCGCCCTCGCTCGCACGGGCACGCATGTAGACTCCCAGCACTCTTTGTAACAATCATTGTCAGGGCAGGCCAGGAGAGAGTGAAAGAAATAGAGAGGAAAATTTTGAGTGTAGACAGGCTTGAGTCCCGGATAAAGGTCAAACAGATTGATGCTTCTGAAACACTCGACGCAAGGACACAGGGTTATGACATCTTATATCACCACTGTCTCCGCCGCCAATGCCATCAGCGTTGTCTCCATCAGCGTGAGTTTTATATTACCAGTAAGTGGCGAGAGGTATCTGACATTCCAAGGCTTTCGCAAATTGTTCTCTCGACAGTTTGAGTTGGTATTTCTCTCTCCCGCGCAGGTTTTACTTGGAGATGAATAGGGATGTTTAAGTGGTGGCTGGGGGATGCCGTCAAATCGTCCTTGAGTGTCATACAATAGACACAAAGCGGAGCAGAGAGGGGCGAGAATAGGAGGCGGAAAGAGATAAGAGGGAGAGGGTTAACAAAGAGGCTGTCAGAGACTGAGGCGCTTTGTCATTGTCTGGAGCATTTAATGAGCAAGAATTAAACAATGACACCCTGTAATAACCTGAGAGCAGTTTGTGTGTGGGTGGGTGGAGGTTTGTGTATTTGTTTGAGCAACACTTCACCTTGTCTTTTAAGTGTTTAACTGCTATTAACATAACAAGCCAAAATTATGATCTGTAATGAAAGCATACTATCAGCACAGAAAACAGCAGCACCTACGTGATATTTTTTTGGTTGCCTGGCAATCTCTGCTGTCATCTGCCCAATCCTGGGGGGGGGGGGG
>VUQR01023297.1:37007-83177 GCA_015108515.1 Hemichromis elongatus | reverse complement strand
GGGGGGAGGGGGTCAAACATCAGGCCTGGGGGCCAGAATTGGCCCTACAAAGACTGCAAAGGAAATGAAATGGGGGGGATGGGGAAAAAAAGCAGAAATTTTGGCTTTTTTATTGTGTTTTAATAAATTTGATAGTTTTTGATAGTGATAAAGCCTCCCCCATGGTTATTCATGCTACACCAAAGTAATTAAGTTGTAGATTTCTGTAATTTAACACATTTGCATCTTACAGTTCAAGTCCAAAAGGTCATGCTGACAGATTTATTTTATTTACTACAGCATTTTTTTAATAATGCAGAAAAACTAAGACATAAAAAAAAATATTAAACTACCTCATTGATTAAATGTATATTTAATTTCTGTACACAGGTAGTTTTACTGGTCCAGCCCACATGAGCTCAAAATGGGCTGAAGCTGGACTACAAACTAAAATGAATTTGACATACCAACTAAATTTCGTCTATCCATTGACTTTATCCTGTAATAACTTATAAGGGGCCACTATAACCCATTCACGCTAGCAATGGGCAAGAGGCAGGGTTTACCATAAACAAGTCTGTCACAGGACCAGCTCTCTAATGATAAAGACAAAAAGCATTGAAATATTCTAAATAGGATAAACGTTGTTACTGTTTTGCTAAAGATCTGTGAGGTTTCACTTATCCACAGCAGTGCTTTAGGCTTCCTAACACAACTCATAATGGCAGTTTACAGGTTAAGTCTAAACTAATTGCTGTTTCTGGGTTTTAACACTCCTTCAGATAGCAAAAGCAAGCAGACACAGAGAGTAAAAAGTGGTGCAGGTGGTTTCAACTCCAACAGAGTGATCAGTGTAGCTGTTTTTGCCAGGTGTTGCACTCAAGCACAGCATCAAGACATCTGTGACCAAGAGGATTACAAGGTTCAACATTGTTACATGTTAGCATTAAAGCTATTCTGGGGTAAATGGCAATGCTATAATTTAAATGATGCAGCAAATATTTGGGAGGTTTTGGAGAGTTAGTAAACACATAGATCTGCCAATGGTTCCTTGAAGCTTTAGCGTGGGGAAGAAATTATTTTCTCAGTCTCAGTTGGCATATGGCCAATTAAAAAAATCAACAACTGTTTATGTCTTGCATTAAAGTTGGGATTTTCAGCAGTACAAATGACTGTAAATTTCTGCAGAAATTCAGGTTAAGTAATATTCATAGAAAACTTCCAGGAAATGATGGGTACTGAAGCAGAATTTGAATTTCTGGCAATTTTACAAGCCTGGCAGAAACTACAAAACCGTTGTGAAACATTTACAGTTTGATTTTATCTTTTCTTTAAAAAAAAAAAAAGTAGCAACAAATACTAGCACAACCAAGCAAATGTTTGAGATAACACCATTCACAACAGGGACAAGGCACTGCAGCGTATTTAAAAACCTCAGCCAAGGCTTGGATCCAGAAGCTATTCATGTTGGGTCAATATGTTTGTTACGTCCACAGGTTGGTGTAGAGAATAACGTAGTACTACATGGAGAAAATGAGGAGACTGTTTGGGTCAGTTTGAAATAGTTTATTGCCAGGATATGGAAAAACAAAGAATATATTAGCTAAGACCAACATAACAAACATGCCTCCCTTCAACTGCAACTGCACATAGCATCTTTATTTTTTTCCTGCGTATTTTAAGCTACTTTTTCACCGTAGTTTTTTGATTTATCAGTAATAGAATAGTAACCATAGTAACCATTACAACAAACTTAGGAATAATAATCTTAGTCTCAGTATTAGGACTCACAAATGTCAGGGAGTTCTTGTGAGATTGCTGAAGCTACGGAGTGTTATTATAACTTTTCGAGTCATACCTGAGAAGATAGTTTATTAAATACATGCATGTTTTGCTGCTTAACATATTTTAACATAAAATATCAGACTATTCCAGGTCTTTAAATGGTTGCTAGGTAGGTTAGGCCTTCAAAAATGAAAACATGCATATTTTGAACAAGATTACTGTCTCATTTCCATCTAAAAAATCTAGATATTTCTTTTGCAGAAATCTAATATTTTTGTTTTTGTGATACATCTTGCAATATTTGCGCAATCCAGCATGAAAGCTAAATTTTTGAGTTTCAGGTTAAAAATATTCTTATTTTACAGCTTTACAATAGTTCAACTGTTTCTCTACAAGCCAAAAAAAATGCTAGCGAAGGAAAATCCTGTGATAACACAAATCAAATTTATTGTCCAGGGACAATAATTGTGTACAAACTTTCATGACAATTCACCCAACAGTTGTGGAGATTTTTTGACCTGGACCAAAAACACAACATAAAAAGGAAGAAACAAACTGTTCCTTAGTAGTTTATCCACTGACACTGTTACGTGGAGTAGTTTAACCAAACAGACACACACACACGTTGGGTATTCATATCTTGTGGGGACATCTCATTGACCCTTACCCTTAACCTAACCATAACCTAATTGTAACCCTGACACTAAAAACCACATTTTCAGTCTCAAAAATGCCTTCAAACTCGTGGGGACCGGGAGTTTGGTCCCCACAAGGGCTGTCGGTCCCCACGAGAATAGTAAACTTCCAATTTTTGATCCCCACGAAGATGTTAATACCCGTCCACACACACACACACACACATACACTGTATAAGTGCATCTTTGACTTACTGTTTAATTTAATAGCATTTTGCACAAATCAATGGTGAAAAGACTGAATAATAAAAGGGGCACAAAAAAAAGGTGGCTGACAATCATCTCTGACTTGGCCCATTTTTATTCATTATTGTTGTTTATATTTAGTCTTTGCTGCTGTGTGTAGTAACAAAACAACTTACATGCTTTCTCTACATGTTTTATGAATCAGTCCTCTTTTATTAACCACACATACAATAGAAGACGCTTACACTGTGATTTAGGCATTGCAACACCTACTGTAGGATCGCAATGCAACATTCACACTGAACAGAACCAGAAGAGGCCGCCTACATCTGCTAAAAATGCTTCCTTTGTAATTGTTTAAAGGAGCAGCAAACATGGACTAGGAGTATTTACTCATTTTGATTACAGAGGGACCCACACTGAAGCAAGTAAACTATACAGGAAGTTAGCTGGAACATTTTAGAGGTCCAAAAAGCAACAAAGGCCCATTGAATGACCATCCACGGATAATGAAACTTAATTCAAATGTTTAGTACTGTAAACATGTAGTTTTTGGAACAATTTTAAATTATTAGGTGAAATAGTGAGGTCAAGTAACTTGTGCAACCATGAATGATGCACATACAAATTCCCAGAAACCTCCCAACTCGCGTCATCTGTCTTGACAAACACACACAAATTGAGCACCAGAGTGTTTTAATGAGCATAATCCTCCATGTTTGAATCTAACAGCCTAGTAAAAGGTTTGGCCACCCAGTTTCTCTGCTTTCCAGCTGATTCCAATTAGATGCTCCCATTAAATAATATTGTAATGCAGTGGTTTACTGAAAAGAGACCAGGAGCGAGAGGAACAGAGCGCATTAAGAAAGCTTCTCATCTCCAGAGGTTAATCTTCCATTTTCAGCCTAATTTACAGAGCACCGGGAAACATGCATGCAGCGAGAATGCAAAAGAGGGGGAGAAAAAACTAGAGGTAGAGGCGATCTCAGAGGGGAAAGCAACAATACAGCAAAAGAGAAGACGGGGAGCACAATGAATAGTAGAAACTATACAGATATTCACTGTATTTACACAGGAAAATAAGGGAAGGGCCTCTGTGCCTACTGGATCCTAACCATGCACAGCACTGCATGTAGCAGAGACATTTCATTTGCTCTCTATTTGAGTGGAAAATCATTGGTTGTGATCCAATCAGACTGCCTGTCACTGCAGCGTCTGAGTGAGCGAGCGAATATGAGGAAACGTACACGGACCAGCCTACCCTGCTGCAAGCATCAATCTCCACTATCAGATTAAACACACTGAAATGACCAACTGGTCGATATGCAGATCACACTGCTCTATGTAAATGATGGAGCGGCTGTCTCAAAGGTGGACGGGAACTCTGGCATTTGGTTATGACCTAAACAGCTATCAATATCTGGTACCGTGCAGATATATATGCATCGGCTGTTATGTGACGGGATCAGAGGTTTATTTAGTGTAAAACAAAGAGGATTTGTAGGGTGACGGCATCACACAGATGTAAAATGAGTCAACAGTAACGCCGTGAATATGCTGAAATGGGTCAAGCTGAATGCGGCTGGTCTGAGGTCTTCACGCAGCGTGCTGAATCGCAGCCATGAGGAGACATCGTCTGCTTCAGACACACCAACCAGGATGAGGCTTGTGTCTGGATACACAGCACCCCCTAGAGGATAATCCAAACAAGGGACACCCCCCCCCCCCCCCTTCCACACACACACACACACACACACACACACACCACACCACAACACACCACCACCACCATCCCTCACTTTCCAATCCTCCAACGCCCCTTTTGTGTGTGCAAGTGTGTGTGAGACAGATTGAAAAAGGGAAAGCAAGAGTGGGGAGGTGTGTGTGTGTGTGTGTGTGTCTGTGTGTGCACGCTAAGCGTTAGACTAGGCTGAGCTGAGAGTGAGACTCGGTGACTTTATACTCCTGATAATCTGGATTAAAACCCTCTGGGACAGCATTAAACACTGCCGGCTGGGCATTACATGCACACAGACACACAGTTACACACACGTGCTATATCCCTGCGTGTGTTTTAAGTCTACATTATTTCTCTCCCGCATGCCGCATTTATGTGAATTAAAATAAAACATATTGTGACTCTACATATACATATGCCGTTTGATCTGAGTGCTGTAGTATTGAACATTCACTCGCATTTCATCCAAACACCTAAAAAAAAAAGTTCTTTTAAAGAGCGAAACATTTCCTCAAAAGCTTTTTGACATGGACGCTACACCCTCCAGTGCCAAATACCTAAATCCTTTTATACACTTACACCAGACGAGGAGATTCCACCTCTCAGAAGTGCCGAGCGATATGTTGGTGTTTGATGAAGCTGATGGGAGGGATGGCGGGTGGGTGGCTCTTGCTTGGCCCTGTGGGAGTATTAGGTTTGATTGGATTGGGGTTGGGGATTTGTGTATTAGACTGAGATTACCATGTGATCCAGTATTTCACAGGGAAATCCACACAACAGCGGGAGACAGAGCTTGCGGCGGGAGTCCGCTGACCTCCTCTAGGCCGTCTGATTCCATTTTCTTCTGCCCTGCCCTTCCTGGCTCTAGCTTTGTTTAGTGTTTGCTTGTTCTTAACGTTTATTTATTCCGTCCTTGGCTTTCTGTTTTCTTCTGCGGTATCCTTGTTTGTATATTTCAGTCCATTTCACATTGCTCCGTTTTAATCTGCTGTATGGCGATCTGTGCTGCTCAACAACATACTGTTTTGGTCCTTCCCTTTTGATTCTGCTCTCCTGCCTCTACCCACACCAGTCTGTTCCATTTCATTATGCTCAGTTTAGTTCAGTTCTGGTCACTTCTCTTCTGTTATATTACATTTTCATTCCATTAATCAGAAAACCAAACGCAATTCAGCCTGATCCAGTTGGTTCTGAAAGTCATTGCCTTTAAAGCCTTCAAAATGATTACAAATCAGCACTGCAGAAAAAGAGGGAAATGCATTTATTTGCTTTGTGGCCGTGAGTTATTTGATAAGAATGAAACCCTCCCGCTCACTTAACTTAGCACAAGGACTGGAAAGTGGCATGTAAGCCCTGCAAGATGGCAAACAGCTGTCCAGACCTTCATTGTCAGATATGAAAGAGTATAATGAGTTTCTCATGTGACTCTTTACAACAATGCCAAAATGCATGATTTTTTTTTATTTTTTTTAAATATCTTGGATATTTCCTTTGATATTTTCTCTCTTTCAGTCTGTTCCCTGTGTGCTAGAGAGGGTTGTGTGAGAAAGCTACAATAGTTCATCAGGTTCTGAAATACTCACCCCAGCAGCAACAACCATGCCGCATTCAACGTCATCGAACTCACTTTTCTACCCCATGGTGATGGCTCTGTTTGGGCTTGTTCTGACCATGTCTCCATACCTAAATGCATTGTGTTGCTGCTGTGATTGGCTGAATAGATATTTAATAAAGTGTCCAATGACTGTGAGTCATGTACAAAGGCTCTCCCCCCTCGGGTTACGATGTCCCCTATTGTTTTTTTTTTCTTCCTTTTTTAATTTTTTCTTATTTGAAATGTTCTGTATAGCCAATTTTGCTGCCGAATCATATTACTTTTGCTGCTGTACCCAACTAATTCCCCCACAGGGATCATTAAAATTTCATTTTATCTTATCTTAAAATTCTAATTTAACTTTGAGTCCTCACACCTTCACTGCAGATTTTCACACAGCTCCCACGTGCCTTGTCTCAGACTCAGCAAGAACCACAGTTGACTGCCAGAATGCAGACAAGACAGTACACAATCTGCACTTTTACTGTTTAACTCCGTGGAACTCTTCTTTCCATTTTCTTTTATTGTTTCTCATCTGTTCTGTTGCCCAAGAAGTGTCTTTAATGACTAAAGTTGTGGGTAATCTGATTAACCTGACCCCAGTGGGGGAACGTTACACTGCAAGTCTCTAGCTTAATGCTTTTTTAGTAGTGCAAATGGCATTGTGCATCTGGTGTACTAATCTGTGTGCTGTCAAGGTTGCGTGCAAGCATGAAAGCCCAGGAAGATTAGAGTCCACAATGGAAATCAAGATTCAGTGACAGGAGATGTGTGACAACTCTGTCATAAGCCCTGGACATGAATCCATAGTGTTTACAGTGGGTCAAGCTCGCTCTCTCCTCCTCTCTCTCTCACTACAGAGGTAGAAGTATTGGGCCTACAGAGTGGGTCATTGATTTTCTGTCAGCAATGCGTGGGCTGAGCGCCTATTAGGCCAGGACCAGACAGACGGACAGATGTGCGCACACACGCTCACACACATTTGATGCGCCACCACATGCATCCAAATCACGTCTGGGATACAGTTTAAGATTTTCCACCATGCATTTCTCGTGTTGCAGTAGACTTCTGAAGTTTAAAGACTGCCACACCAATTTATTGTAACAGCTTGAGTTCAGGCTGGGTACTTGAAAAGTAACTTCATATCAGACTATATTTCTCATTACGATCTCAAGTTGCAGTTGTTTTTCACCCGGCAAAACACAGATAATGTGCACCTGTAATCTCACCAAACAGTGACCTCACTGGCACTGACACTGTGAGGTGGGCTACTTTTTCTCCACGTTTCAGATTTGTAACACAGTTTGTGCTAAAATGAAGACTTTTATTGAGGACCCAGCTAGGTCACCCATGGGATGACCCGTAATTTTCTCAGACCTGATAAAGCACAATTCGTGATCACAAAAGACCTTTTTGATAGATGTCTGTCACTAGTAATTTTATGTCGCCGCATCCAGTTGTTAAGTGATAAATGATGACGTATGAACCCTGCTTGTGGGTGCAAACTACGCAGCATTCATTAAGGCTGTTGTCTTTATGACTATGACTATATTCATATTGTGAATGGATTATCTTATTTGTTCTCCTGACTTAAGTTTGGTCTTTTTCCTGTCATATGATTGCATTTCTCTCTAATCATCGAGAACCCTCACCTTAACTTTTATTGAGTGTAAAGTAGTTAGCATTTATCCTCTAACTTCACTGTGTGATGTGTTTATATTATGCTAACCATAGCTCAGCAGCTAGCCACCACATAGCATATCATTATATACCAGCTAGCCCAATTTCAGTAACCCTACAAACATAACTGCTGTTTAATTTTCTGTCTTCATTTATGTCTGAAGTGATAGTGGAGGTGTATGTTTTAATTGTTTTAGAAATCCCTCAGTCAGAACATTGAATATCATCTTTGGAGGGAAACTGAAGAGGAGTTTGTGCCTGGGATCGATTGTCCGACTTAAAGAGCAGATTGATGGAGTGGCTCTTTAAGAATGACTGTAAATATGAGCAAAACCCAAAAATGTTGCATTTATTTGCATCCTCAAATACTGGACACAATAATGCTTTATTTATCATATTTGATATATGAGTTTTTGAGATTTCTAAATCATCACTGTGACTTTTTCCCGCTGAAAAAACCCAAAACAAATAGCTGAATACATTTTAAGCAAAAAATTGACAGATGTAGCAAATATATATGCAAATTATTTATATTATTATCTCATTTATTTTAAAACATTGTGAGAAGGTTTAACAAACACTCATTTAAAAAAAAAAAAAAAACATGGTAATTTTGTGGGATTTACTTCATGGTTCAGGCTTTAAAAGGTTAAAGTTTTATTTATAGTATTCCTGCACACCATCACGTCATTCTTCCTCTCTAAACTTCAAACACTCTCTCTCTCTCTCTCGCTCTCTCTCTCTCTCTCTCTCTCTCTGAAGGACATTTGGTTGATTGATGGTGGTCCAGGCGTTTGTTAAGAGGCTCCAGGTGGAAAGCTGTTATCAGCTGTAGGCCACAAGATTACCTCCAGCAGCTTTCTGCTCAAACTTCTCCCCTTTAAATCCTCCCATTCACAAGCTGCTCCCAGGATGGCACACAAACATGCGCGCATGCACGGCCACACGGCTCGGCGGACTTTCACTAACTCATACACATAGAGACGCAGATGGCGACATACACCCACAGAACAGATTTTGTCTTTGATATTTTTCCATTATATTTAATACTCTTTTTTTCCCCTCATCTTTTTCTGTTCTCCTCCATTACTTTTCCATCCCTTAAGTCAACAGCTTTAAGTCAACACTGCAATGTCGAATGTTGACTCAAAAAAAGAGAAAAGAAAAAAAAATCCTCAGAGTAGACGACTTTGGCTCAGCTCTCTTCTATGTATTGACCATTGGATTCAATCTGCTTTACCTGCTCCTGTCACTCTGCCTGATCTCTAACCATTAGGGCCGTTAAAATATTAACAAATGGTATTTTCCATCTTGCTCTTTGAGCACCGCTCTGTGACAGGTTTGACACTAGAATACAAGAAGAGGCTTATGCCTTTGAAGAATTTGGCAGCAGCAGCCGCAGCGAGACCCACTGTAGTCGCACCTTTCACCTCCAGCCTGCTTTTGGCAGGATTATTCAATGCAGTGGAGGAGAAGAGCAGACTAAATGGTATTTTATAATCTATCTATAAAAGCAAAACTGGCATCCTTTTGTCAATTAAGGTCGGTTTTCTACTCTCAAATAAGAGCAAGGCTCATTTTAAATGTTGTCATTTTGCTTGGGTTGTTGGTTTCACTCAGATTGGGTATAAGTATATCTTATTTGGGACTTATTATAAGCTCTTCACATAATGTCACTTCCAGAATTGAGGAGTTTCTGTTAGTCAATGGAGTCTACAAGAGCTGAGTCTGAGAAAGTGAGTCTGACAGCCTGGCAGAGACACAGGGAGACCTTGCAGGCTGCTAAAGGGCAAAATAGAGGGGGCTGCAGAGATTGGCAGCAAGATGGATACACAGGCTATTATGCAGGCAATGGAGATAAAAGCAGCCAGGTTGAAAGACAAAAGTGCTATGAAGTCAGAGGTACAACTGTATGAAGGTGACTGGCAGGTTATAGACAAAAAAAAGACATAAGACGTGTGAATAGCCAAAGAAAAAAACAGAAAGGGCTATTTGTTCAGTCTGAAATGCTATTTTTATGAGTATGGAGTTTGGGATTCAAAAAGATTTAAGAAAAAAAGATTAGGAAAAAAAAAAGAGGACCGAGGCAATGAGAAAGTGAGCATTAAAAGGCTTCATGCACCTGTTTTGTAAAATGGAAAAAGTTTGACTGGTATGCATTGTATTTCATATTGAAAAGATGTCAATAGGTAAAGTGCAAAGATCTCAAGGACACAACTAACCCATTCTTAGTCCACGGTCTGCCAATATCCTTTTAGATAATCACCAGTTTTCTTGTTGTTTTCCACCTCTAAACAGCAGCGCTTGGACAAAATAGTTCCAGAGGACTGTCTCAGAGTAAGTACTCACTAGCAAGGTCCTCTGGGAACAATATACCGTCTTTTTTTTCTTTTCTTTTCCATTTTCATTTGCATTGCTAATAAGGAATCGGGAGTTATGTAATAGCCAGCCAGCAGCTGTTAATGCAAGCTCACCCCTTGTATTGGTCTTTTGTGTTCTTGTAATCCAGTTTCAGCCTATCCTGTGTGCTGGATGCCTATAGTTGTATTTACAATTTGCTCTGAGAGAGTCAAAATCAAGGTCATTCTCTGAAAGAGATGCACTTGTCCAGCATACGCTGTGCTAAAACACAGTCGCTCCAGTGGTAATTCTTAGTAGCTGCACAGTTTTGGGGGCAAGTCCATCACTTCCATTTAAACTAGGTGCTAGCGATCGTAGCAATCACAAGGAGGTTTTTCCCAAACAGTTTTCCCTAGCAAGAAGTAGCTGCCAAGGAGGTCACTGGCCAGTGTGTCGGCCTTTGACTGAAGCTTTTGAAATCATTTACCCAGCAATTGCCATAAACCTCTAGCAACCACTCGCAACCAGTTGGGAGTACTGATTTTTTCCCTCATGCCTGGTAGTTGTCTAAATTGTTGCAGGCTGCTCTCTAGGCCTGTGTCACTGAGGCTTTACTCATTTGGTTCTACATCATGACCACGATTATCAGTCATTCTAAATAGTGGACGAATCAATGCTGGTGGGTGGTATGTGATCACTCGTCTGTGAAACGTCAGTGGTGCAAAATTATCTTGGTACAGTGTTTCCCTTTTTCTTTATCATGTGCTCATTGAATCAGCTTCAGCTCCATCTGTTAGCCATCCCAGTGGCATGTCTCTAAATGGAAATGTAGGATGGACTGTCATCCTAAATAGGTATTTGTGGTCAGGTAGGCTACCAGCAAGAGTATTTTTAATAACTTAAAAATGTTCTAACAACTGCAAAACTATTTGCAGCAGGAACTCACAACGATTCTATTTTAAATCTTCTACAGCCAGACTTATTTTAGGACACTAGACCTCGGTAGGCCACATCTGTCAAAGGAGGTGATCCCTAAAATTGGACACAGCATCTGCGTCTGTCCTGCTCTCTCTAATTTGCATGCTCTTCACTGCTCTAACCTTGATTCGGCTTCAGCAGTGACTCAAACCTGGAGGAAGGCTGAGCATGGGTAGGTAACAGACAGGAGCAAGAGGGAAAAAAACAAAAGGCGAGAAAAGGGAGACAGAGAGAGGGGGAACTGATGACGAGAGGAGAGGAGACATACGGACAGACACAGTCCAACAGATGGAGAGCTATGGGGATATTTGGAGGATACATGAGGCAGTTATCAACCTATTTGGTTTCTTCTACAGGAGCGCCCAAGTGTCACTAATGGCAAAGTAGGGGCTGGTAAACACATTTCTGTGACAGCACGACACTGCCGAAAAACAAATCAAACTCTCTTCTCGCATTTCACACCCTCTCAACCCTTTTCTCTTCATCTCCCTCAATTACTCATCTCTTGCTGCTCTGCCGTTCCTCCTCTCTCTTTCTCTCTTTTTCTTCCAGTCTGTCTTTGTCTGGTCATCTCTCTGTTCTTCTTCCTTTCTGTTGCTTTCTCCTCTTTACTAGCTTTACCATCTCCTCTCCGCTGTGTACGCCCAAAAAAAAAAGGGAAAAACAAGGCCATATGTGTGGGGACAGCAAGCAGAATTGCACTCCTGATGTTCCTGTGGAGGCAGTAAAGCGTCTCTCTGCAGGCCGCGCCCACTTCAGCCGTGCTCAGGACATGTGGACGGTTGGCAAGCTCTGCAGTGGCGAACAGCACGGTGGCTGCTTTCTGGCTGGGTGTACTGTGATGAGACTGGGAGTGTAATGAAGCTGCTGGGTCCTTGTGTAGACTTGCTACCCCATGTACAATGGCTGTCTGAGCTGTTGGTGCAGAACGAGATGGAAAATTTGTACGGTTTCACTTGCAAGAGACTAGGATAATTGTCAGAGAGTTTTTATGAAGGCCAAATTAATATGGGCTGATTCCTGATTGATTCAGACATGCACAACATCTAATAACAACATTGTGCTTTTAAGAGGCCCAAAGGTAGCTCTAACTTACCCCTCAGTAGCCTCAAATCTTTTTTAATACCCTGGATGTCAGATGGCCTCAAAGTAGTATATCAGCATCAGCTGAAAGCATCAAAGCCAGTGTTAGCCTCTCCTGAGACTCTTAGTTTCCTCACAGCCTTAGCTTGGGTTAAAATCATTTAAACACAGAGCTCACTTCTTTCTGACCTTTACTTCAGGAGAGCTTTACATGCGTGTGTGTACGTGTCACTTCTTTTCACACTCATTCCCTGTTGTCCTTCAACTTATCGATCTAGGAGTTACATTTTCTTTCTTTTTTTTTCCTTTGTGAGGGGTCAGAGCACAAGGGCTAACTTATTCGACAGTCTAAAGAGAGCACCGGTATTAGATTAGGACGACTTTAGATTAGGTATTAGAGACTTATTAACGGTGGGACATGACATTGCTTGCATTTTGGATTTCTGTTTTCACAGAGAAGACTGCTTTAGTAGACTGTGCTTGAGTGGCAGCACATACAAACAATATTTTTCTATAAAGAAACCGCTGGAGCATCAGATTAATTGATTAATTGGGTATTAACTGAGTATCAAAAGTTTATTGTAGAAAGGCAGAGTTTCTTAGAACCAAAAGTGAGCAGAGATTCACCAAACTATAAGAAAAACTGTATATACAAATTGTGGAGCAATCTGAGAATAATGTTGGTAAACATATAATTATGAAGACTTAATGCATAATAAGTAATATTATCAAAAGGTTTAGAGAATCTCAAGAGAGAAGGTAGAAAATCAGTACTGGATGCCTGTGATCTTAAGGCCTTCAGGAAGCACTGCATTAAAAACAGCTGAATATCTCATGAAATCACTGCATCAGGTCAGGAATCAGTGGGAACCCAGTTCACCATGAAATCCACAAATCCACCCCATCATGCAAAGAAGAAGTCACATGTGAACATGATCCAGAAACACTGCTATCCAAAGTTTTAAAATAGACTGAAATTCTCTTTAGAAAAACTGATGCAGCATCCTACAGACTAAAGAGGAGAAAGAGCCTGCATCTCTGATGGTGTAGGGCACATTAGTGCCTATGGACTGCAGCTTCCAGATCTGGAAACACCACATCGGTGCTGAAGGGTATAGGACAACGTATGCTCCCATCGAGACAGCATCTTTTTTGTGGCCTTGCATATTTCAGCAAGACAATTATATCCCGGACAGCTAAATAGTAAAAGAGTCTGGATGCTGGACTGGCTTGCCTGCAGGTCAGGCCTTCCACCAGCTGAAAACATTTGGCACATTATTAAACAAAACATATGACAAAAAAGATCCAGAACTTGAGCAGCTAGAATCTTATATCAGACCAGTTGGGGACAATTTTTATCTTCCAAAAGTCCAACAGCTAGTCTCCTCAGTTCCCAGATGTTTGCAAACTATTGCTAAAGAAGATGACTGCTACTCATGGCCCTGTCCCAACTATTGTGAGACACAATGCTGCCGTCAAATTCAAAATGAGCAAATATTTTTCTTAAAGTTGTGCATTGTAAATAAAATATGTAATTATGAGTTTTGAGCATTCCTTTCTGAAATTTTTTTGAAATTGAGATTGTAAATGAATAGTTTTATTCACATGGTGCTGCAGACATGACTTTACTGTTGTCATGGTCTGGGAGAGTACCAGTGTTTTTCCACAGAGCCGGCAGGTCCACCTCTGTGAGGAGCCACCGTGTTCCTGCTTATTGCTCTCACCAGTGGGTAATTAAGCCTTCGACTTATAAAGCCAGCACTCTGAACTTCTTCTCCCCAGATTCTCAGCTAACCACACTACTCACCAGATTGTCAGATGTAAACCGGCACTGTAGAACCTGCAGACAGTCTTTAGAGCCATGGCTTTTTCTCACTCCATGCACCTGCCTGCCTCAACTTCAGGAGTTTTGGATTTCTTACCACTCAGCCCTCTACGCTACTGATCCACCCACGGCAAGTAAGCAGCTTAAAGGACCATTCAGAACCAATATCTGCCAGCATTCTCCTGGAACCATACCTGAACTTGTTTACTCTTATTTCAGTGACTCAGACCCACTTGGACTCTGCCATCCAGTCTGACTTCCCCTTTGGTGACAAAATCACAGAACTGCAGTTTCCATTGTTAAATTTTCTCTTGTTATTTGCATAGCTCATGTTGCATAAGTGCTCCATCGTTTTGAATTGTTCACGGCACATGTTAATACTCACTGCTCACAGTTCAATTTACTAGTTTTGTTGCATATTCACTTGTTTTGTAAATAAAATTTGTTACTTGAACGTATACCAGTGCTCCATCTGTGTCCTGCATGTGAGTCCCGAGTCAGCTTAGGACCATGACAACTGTCAGTTAGAGGCTTTTACTTTTAAACACAGTCACATTAATAATATTAGTAGCAGTCCTGGTAATTTGTGCAATTGTTGCTGGGTTGCTAACAAGGCAAAGAAAGAAACTGCCCCTGGCTCTATCTAGATTCCATGCAGTTTACTCTGTTAGTTCAATATCTATTAACTGAATATTTAATTTGCAAAACAGCTAAGTTCAAGATCAAATAAAACATCACTTGTAGTTTTTCAATATTTCTCATGCCTTGTGTTCCCAAGGTGCAAAAATCTGGAGAAGTTGTGTATTTGAAATCGTATTGTTCAGATCCATGAGGTGTGTTGGGGTGTCTCAGTGTTCACTGCAGTCTGTGGGAATTTGTGTGCAACAAACAAAAGTTAGGAGGTCCCAGGTGAATCAGGTATGGTTTCTCCTTATGATTTGGTCCTGCTATGTTATTTTTGCTGTGAGCACCACTCAAGACAAAGACGGCTCTATTTAATTAATTTCTGATATTTAATTACGACTTTAAAATAGTCTTAGAGATTCATCCACTCTCTCCATGTTCTTTCTTCTTTAGCAATTATCTTTATCTTATACAAACTTTGATTCTGGACTATATTTGTCAAACATCTTCAGTCAAACAAACTTTGGGACTTAAGCCCAGAACTGAGCAGTGAACAGAAGGAAGACTCTAAGGCTGGACGTTTCACTAAACGTTCAAATCTAATGTAAAACTTTGATGCCATGTTTACTAGAGGATGCTTAAAAATAGTTGTACGTTTCATAAAGTATGTAGTCACAGAAAATCTATATTATTATAGGAGAAATGGAGTTCCAAAGTCACAAGAATGCCAATTTATCGCACAGGATAAAATGCAGCTCAAATGCTCAGCTGAGGCCTCGTGTTGGCACTACTTTACTCTAATTCTGATGGCGTGGCACAGTTACTATTAGCTCCAATCTCTCCTTCCTCACTCACTCAGTCCTTCCCTCTCTCCTTCTCACATCACACTCTTCATGCATTCTGTTATCAGCAAAGGTGTCAGAGGAATGCGCTTAACACTTCCACCAAGCAGTGTGTATATATGTGCGTGCCCATATTTAGCGAGGTGACACTTTGGATCGACCGTGCGTTACTACTGGGACCGACACCGGTGTGTGAGGGGTTACATGGGTCACTAAGTCACTAAATACTGCCGAGGGAAAGTCAGTAGGTGGTTGCTGATGTTTACAGGGGCCCTCGGTAACACCTACTCAGCTGACAGTGTGATTGTGCGTGTATGAGCTAGTGTGATTGTGCTAACCTCTTCCTGGACTTCCATTCTTCTGAGGGACATTAGTAACAGACCAGAACACTCCCATCTGCCACTGCGCTGTCCTCCGATCTGCCTCCCATCCTTTCTTCTCCCCTTGTTTAATCATCTCAGTTTCTCCTTCTCCAGCCGCTCCTTGTATCGCTTTCCAGTCAATGCCTCTTGTTTTCATTTCGCTTTCAAGGTTTCTTTTCTGTCTTTTGAAAAAGGTCCAGTCATGCTTTTTGTTTCTTTTTTTTATGTCCCCTTTTTACATTTCCTGCTCTCCTCATTCTGTCACTCGCACCACCTGTTTGTCGTTGAGTTGTCCCTTTGTAGGCTACTGCCATCCACTCCTGCCTCTCTCCTGCACAAACTGCTTCCTTGCACATTTTAAACTTACATGTCGGATTATTAAACGCCACCACTTGTGAGCGCTCCCCTTGCTTCTGCCTCTGTTTCGCGTCTGAACATCTGTCTCTCTCCCTGTTTCTTTGCCTCTCACCCTCTCGTTCGCATACACAGCAGCGCTGCCAGCGTGGGGAATGGCAAAACCGAAAACAATAAACGTTATCACAACAGCCACTGAATTCAGAGAGATAAGAAATTCATTAGGCGCCAGCTTGCTAATGACGTGCGAAGAGATGAAATTATGGCAAGGACAAAAAGGGTGTAAGGGATGGGGGCTGGAGGAGGAAGGAGGAGAGGAGGTGCAATGAGGAGGAGCGCGGGGTAGAAAATGTTCCTGAGGATGGCACACCATATCGTAATGCGCCAGCTCGTTTGGCTTGTGACCTCTGCGAGTCAAACAGTGAAACAAGGCTTCACTTGTATGACAACAAGCTTTCTCTTTGCGTTACTCTCCGTCCATCTTCTTCCCTGCCTGAATACTGTAGAGCTGTGGTCATGCACACTACCTTACTCAGCTTATGGCTCGCCTGCTTCTCAAGGTCGCGCTAAGCGAAGGCCTCCAATTACCAATAAGAGAAGTTCACAACCCTTTGCCTTGGTTCAGCATGGACAGGGAGACAATGAAAGAGAATCTGGGTGTTTCATTTGAGAACGACTATCCACCTGGACTATAAAGTAGAGGTCCATCTGTAGCACATCAAACACAGAAAACCATAATCCCAATGTCAGAACTTCAGCTTACTTAACATCCCCTCTAAAATGCGCACACACACACACACATTATGCATTCACATCCACCATCTGGTGCCATTCCTGCCCCATGTTCAGACCCCCCTCTGTCCTGTGCTGGATTACCCTCTCAGTATTTACATCTTCCAAATCCAGCCAGCAGCCTCTGATAGGGGCCATCTGTAATCTGAAGGTTATATTTGCTGCGTGTGTGTATGTGTGTGTATGTGGTGTGTATATCGGCCTGTAATTTGTTCCTGCTCAGCATGGGGACAGTATCAGCGTCCGTGACATCTGTTCAACACAGGGCCTACACAGCAGAACTGAGCATATCATCTGCACTGTGCAGCACAGGGATAATGCAGTCTCTCACACACACAGACACACACACACATATATCACATGTGCATGGATGCAAGTGCAGAAGCACATGAATTCATCAAAAACTGGAGTGTTTCACAGGTGTTGCAGGACTTTTCATGTTTTTCCTTCTCTTTGCTTTGCTCGTTTCTCCTTGTGTGAATTATTGTATTTCCGTCTACTAGGATGTTTACTGGAACTTGATCTGTCCTCTCTGTTCTTCTTTATTCCAATTAAGGATGAAAAAGAAAAGCCAAAATAGACAAAAGGGGATGTTTTTGAGTGTGTTCAGATTGTTAATGTCATTTAAGGACATTTAACCCTATACTTGTGATTCCAGGAAACGTCAAGAAGAAAACTGAATAAATGTGATTTGGTTAGGAAAGACAAATAGACTGCCCTATATATATACATGTATATGGCTAAATGAAGCTCAAATGACATTACACAGATTAGAAGTGAGCATTAGTTTAGTCATATAATGTATTTAATTGACTGTTACACTTACAATTGGCTACAGATTAGAAGAGATTCCAAACTGAATGTTGATGTGCAAAAGATAGTTCAGTACAATGCTCAAAATAAAATCAACAGATGCCAGGGTTTTATAAACTTTTACTTTTTAAACATAGTGAGTTCTATATTTTCCAAAACTAAACTAAACACAACTAAAAAACCATCCTTCATTAGAACCTTTCTGCAAAGGCATGATAGTCAGGAGTTAAAATGGTAAGGACAAACAGAATTAGATTTTAAACTCAAGTAAATGCACGAGAAATAATACATCTATAACAGAAATTTTTTAAAGAAGACACTTCTTTGACTTCTGGCCTGATGAGGGGCAGTCACCTTACCTTTTGAAACAGCCAGAGGGACCTTGTCTGAGGATCAAAGGTCGTCATTTCAATTTCCATATCTTACTCCCCTAGAAGTACCTTAAAAGTGTTCATCCATTTATCCATGCTGGTTCTTATCTAATTCAGGATCACATGTGGGCTAGAGCCTCTCTGGAGCAGCGGGAGAGGAGAGAGTGACTTCATGTGTTTTACATCATTTGTTTTCCTGATAACACTTAAACTGACACTATTTGGTAACATAAAGAGCTCCTCTGTAGCTGCTGAAGATATTTCTTTAGGCATAAAAATATTGAACTGCCCATTGAGTTACATTTTTACTTGAAATCATTTTATTTTTTAAATATTATTATTTTCGCAAGGATGTTTGCAGGTCACTCATGTTGCATCCATGTGTATGCAGATGAGTGTGTTTGCATGACAGCCACTGTGCACATCTGTGTGTGCTCTGACGGTAAACTCATCCCGACTCTGTTTGGAGACAAGCCGCAGCAGGCAGGGGGAAAGGTTCCGAGGCTAAATATTCACGTTTGAAAGTCCGCCGTTTCTCACCGATGTTGACAACAACTCGAGCAAAATCCATGCAGAGAAGGAGAACAAAAAAACAGGAATAAATTTACAGCTCAGCCGTCGGATGTGTCGGAGATGAAGTGATGTTCTCTGCTGAAATGAAATATGATGGCGAGGGTGCCTAGTTGCATTTCCTGCCTGGCACAGGAAGAGCCCATCTGGAGCTGAGTGCTGGATGTACTCGGTTGTTGTGTTGCATGTTGCTGTAATGGCTCTTCTCACTTCTGTTGGTGTTTTTAATACTGTTGTTATTATTATTACTGAAGCAACATACAGGCCAGCTTACAAAGACACGTGAGAGGATATCGTTCTAATGATTTAAGATGCCCTGCTGAAGATTTGATGGAGAAATGGACAAAAGGCAGGGTGTTTATCATGTGTACCAGGGGGGCTGAAGATCAGTGAGACGCTGGCTGGCAGCTGCCCCATACGACTGTCACATCCCACCCACCACCCGCCAGAAAAGCAGAAGGAAGCAACTCGTCATCACTGTGACAACCAACGCGTGACGAGAGGAGAGAGGAAACTTATCCATCAAAGAATGATGCAGGGATGAGTGCACTGCTTGAGCTTTCTGCACACACACGCACACATGAACACACATAATGCTTTCATATTTCATTTGGGTCATCAAGAGCAACTGTCTCCGAGAGGAAATCTCTGACTCAATCTCGTGCTTTCTCCACTCAACAATACAGTAATGTATTTTCCTCCTAATGAAGTGACTGTAACCCCCCATTGGGCAAATGTTCAGAACACAAAGACATGCGGGGAGAAGCATTAATTCAAGTGCGTGCTAAAAACAACCAAAGCCAAAGACAATTTGAAGGCAAGTGCATGAATTCATTTGAAGGAGAACAACCTGGAAGCTTTAAAACAGCTGTTTTTTACATATGGATTTTTTTTTTTTTTTATGTATTAAACTACCTGGTTACAATTTGATCACTGCCACACTGCCATACAAAGAGCTTCTTGTGTTGTTGCAGTCTTCTTCATAGCTGGAAAACCTGCCTGCCAGTATGTAAAGAAAAAAAATCACAAGAGTAGGTTGCTTTGTTTGCTGAGGCTTTAATACATGTACAAACAAGGTGTATAAACCCTGAGCATTGAGCTCCATCCAGTGGTATCATGTGTGTTTAGCACTTACTAAGAGACTTTAGCTGCACAAGGAAACTGGAAAATATAATGCATGAAGGCACTTAATTACAAAAGGGTCTCAAGGGATTTAGTGTTTTGTAGCTGTACACTCTGCTTTACTCTTAAAGCTGCTCTAATCCATTATTTTATAGGACGTAAAACTATATTTACATAGCACATTTCATTCCACAAAGTGCAGCATAACATATAATGCACGGCTAAATCCACTAACAGACACGTCGGTGAACTAACAGAACAATTAAGAAAAACAATAATCTCTCATGAAAACAAAATACAGAAAAAAAACACCATTTTTAATCTATCCAATACAAGTAACCGATAAAAGAAATACAAATTAAATAAGACTTATTAAAACCAATGATATGTTTCTAAAAACAAATTTAAATTACAAACTAATTAGAAGACCAGAAATAAAGACAGTTTATTGCATTTACAAATGAAAACCTGTAACATAAACATAAATAAGGTAAAATAATAATAATAAAAGTAAGAAAGTAATCACTATAATGTTGTTACTACTCAACTCTGCTGCCACCAAGTGGCCAAAAATTATTATACCCAAATTTAGTGTATAAATCCAAAGTGCTCAGTGCATTACAGTGTATCACATTAAATCTCACAGCAGTCTGAGCCTATAGCATTTTAAGGGTTCAGCGTCACCTTTAAGCTTTATTAAAAGGAAAAGTTTTAATCCGAATCTTGAAAGTAGGATGTCTGCCTCCCAAGTCCCATCTGGGAGCTGGTTCCACAGTAGAGGGGCCTAAAAGCTGAAAGCTCTACCTCGCATTCTACTGTTAGATACTCTAAAAGTGTAAGTAAGTCTACAGTCTGAGAGTGAAGTTCTCCTTTAAGGTGATGTGGTACAATGAGGCCTTTAAGATAAGATGGGGTCTTGTTGTTTAAGATTTTGAATGTGTGGAGACGGATTAAATCAAAATCTGGAGTTAACAGCGAAATAATCAAAAGAATATGGGAGAAATATGTTCTTGCTTACTCCTACCTATTAGCATTGTCACTGCAGCGTTGTAGACTAACTGAAGACTTTTTAGGAATATCTTTGAGCAACCTGTATAATTAATTACAATAGCTCCACCTAGAGGTAGTAAATAGGTGAACTAGTTTTTCACCTACAGAGCTCACTGAAGACTTTGGTTTGACTTAAAATGTTTTACATATCCCGATCCCTGACATTGGGCTGGTCCTGGCCATGGAACAGCAGTGTCAAGCTGTTTTCTGGTTGCACAATTATTAGCAGGGCTAAAACATTACCAGAGAGCTTGTTGCCTTCTTTAGAGTAGAGTCTTTGTTATCCAGTTTTAGTTTTGGTGAGCTTGTGCAAATTGTAGCTTCAGTTTCCTGTTCCTCTGTTGCTTTATTTCATCTTCTTCACAGTTGACCTGTGCTATATTGAACTTGAGCAGGTTGTCCTGGTCTAAATCTAAATTACTTGCTGCCATGTGACTAACTGTACAGATATTTGTGAGCAGCTCAATCGGTGTACCTAAAAAAGTGGCCATAGTGTACATGGGCTGGCTGTATAGTTATTCATTTCTTAATGAATCTCATAATGTTTGCTTTCTGTACACTCAAAGTAGAGAAATCAAGTCCGTAAATGCCTCCTATTCAGAGATGATGACTCATTCTGTCTTCCAGAGACTCATGTGACACGCAGTAAGATTAAAGATTAAAGATTAAAGAGACTTTATTGTCATTGTAGTCATACAACGAAATTTGTTTGGTAACTCACAGAGGCCAGCAGCAATAGAATAAAACAAGACAAAAAGCAGAAGTGAAACAGTAACATTAAAGTATAAATACAAACAAATACAAACAAAATACAAACAAAGAGGCACTTAGCACAGTATGTAGAAGAGAAGTATAACAGTATTTACAATATGAACAATATGAATGGTTGTTCAGTGCAAACATGAATGTCCTATGAGATGTCTGAGATAATAAATATAAATATAGCAGTATTTACAGTGTTACAAAGAAAAGCCCATCTATGTTTTATATTAAATTATGCTTTTCAAATGTTCACTCATTAGATTGTGATTGATGATCAGACACTGCTCATCCTGGGAGGCTGTGGTGGTCCTAATGCAGTATGTTTTTATTCTTTCTTTCCAATATCAAAGCAAATCCTTGAGACATGACCAAAACTGTGTACAATTTAAATTAATTAATATTTTTTTTCCTAATCATAGCTTCTTAAAGATGCCTGGCTCCTCCACATGGATGCACTACCATGGAGGTGGCAGCAGCTGCAGGTGGAAAATGAGGACCACGGAGCCCCAGAGCTGTGGTGTCACCCAGCATGTAGGGTGAGTGTGTGTGTGTGTGTGTGACTTGGCCATCAATTAAAGGTGTGTGCTACAAAGCAAGTTCGACATAGCCAGGTTTCTTCCTTGGCTAGGGAGGCAGATGTATAACCCTCCATGGAATTGTTTCCGCTCCCGATCTTTCTACATCACCAGCTGAATGAATTTGGTGTTTTTGTTCAGTAGGTTGCATTTATAACATATATTGATCATGCATAACATTTTGCTCAGTAATGCAGGTTCTGACAGAAAGTTGTCAGGATACAAAGAGCATCACTGTTTGTGCGTATGGGGCTGCAGACCAGTCAACATGGTCACAATTGGCCACAAAGCAAAATTTGGTCAGAAATGGTCTGTGGAGCTAAAAAGCGAGTTTGTGGTGTTAACTTGGCCCCCAAATTCCTCAGATCTCAATCCAATCGAGCATCTGTGAGATGTGTTGGAGAAATAAGTCCAACCCATAGAGGTCCATCTCACAGCTTACAAGACTTAAAGAATGGGTGTAGTGGAGTCGTGGGTGGGTCAGGGCAAAAGTGGGACCAACACAATATTAGGCAGGTGGTCATAATGTTATGCCTGATTGGTGTATGTTCTTTCAGTAGATTATCTTTATCACACTTGAAATGTGTCATCTTGAATATAATTGGTTAAAGTTGTATCATTTGAAGCTGATTTTAATCAAAATCTGTAAAACACACCTTCCCTGCACGGTTCTTCCTTGATCTTAAATACTTTTGTGACCAAGTAACATTTGAGGCCAGCTAAAAAAATGTAAAGTCTTTCTTTGACTTTACCTTCACAAATACCTCCCTAACCCAGTATGTCTCTTTGTAGTACACTCCTAAGTTTTTTGCATTTTTGTAAACCATGTTCACTAATGCTCTTCTTTCGAAATTTTTAATTTTTTTTCTAAACACAAGGTGGGCCAGTGTGTGGTGGTCTTCTCACAGGCTCCATCTGGGCGAGCACCACTCAGCCCAAGTCTTAACTCTCGGCCCTCCCCCATAAGTGCCACGCCTGCCCCTCTGGGCCCTGAACCTCCTTCCCTGCGCTCTCAGTCTCCTGTTCGGAGCGGTGCTGCCGGTGTTGTTCTGGGAGCTGTTGAAGAGGCTCCGTGTGTAAATGGCCGATGGGGCACTCTGAGACCTCGGCCTTCAGCGAGAGGTGGTGCCAGAGACGGGAGCCCATCCTCCTCTCAGCAGCCGTCTCCTTCACAAGGCCCAGAAAGCCCTCCTCTCCCTCCATTATTAAATGGATCCTCCCCTTCCCCCCGGACCAGCCCAGCCCAGGCTGCATCTCCTCCCTCTCGTCCTCACCTGCCTTCCTCCACTGACTATGGATGGGAGTCTCCCCCCTCTGCTGCTCACCATCCTGAGGTCCCCAGCACCAATGGCCTGCATACGCCTCCCTCAGGCTCCCCATGCACCCCACCAGGTGCAGTGTCCCCTGCTGCCTTGCGACGAGGGCTGGAGGCAGTGAAAAACAAATCTTCCTCATCTTTACCTTCTTCATCATCGTCGTCTTCCCTTCAGACACAGGGGCCTTCTCCTGGAGGTGGAGCAGGTCCTCCAGGAACCCCTCCGTCATCATCCTCCAGTCCTCCTCAGGCGGCTGGAGCCGATGGACATGCTATTCCACCTATTGCGAGGCGTCTCGGTCATCATCCGCCGCAGAGCCTGAACGTAGGAAAACCTCTGTACCAGTCTCTCAACTGCAAGCCCATGCAGATGTACGTGCTGGATGTGTCCCGAGCCAAGTCTGCCGGGGTAGTGTCTTGGAGAGTTTATGGGAACGGGACTCCACCTGCAGTCACAGGACCACCTGAGACCAGCCTTCACACTGTGGTACAGGGAAGGGGAGAGCTCATCATCTTTGGGGGCCTCATGGACAAAAAACAGAATGTGAAATACTACCCTAAAACCAACGCCTTGTACTTTGTACGCGCTAAAAGGTAATGCAGCTCCAGACGGGATAGAGAAGATGTTCATTTTGTGACTACACAAGGGAACTGACACACAAGGCCTTTTTCCTGTAGGAAGGATTATGAATAAAGAACATAATCATCGCTAGATGTTTCACTTCAGAAATTCACTATTCCCCCTTCTGCCTACTGCAAGCATTCAAAAGAAAACACTTTAAGTACACTTTGATAAAACCATTTGCTTGAATGAGAATCCTTATTCTGTGTGTGTGAGAGAGTGTGTGTGTGAGAGAGTGTGTGTGTGTAACCGCAGTGACGGGACCCTGTGACGTTTTTTTTTTTGGTTCCCTAGAAGAACAACCAGAAAATCTTTATTTTTTTGTGTCAGAGTACGTCTGGAAGAGCGGACGCTGTTGACAGAAACCGTCTGACTACCTGCTTTTTGTATCACTCTTTAAGCCTGCAATGTTTACATTGAAAACCGTGTGTGTGTGTGTGTGTGCACGATGGTGGTTAAAAGTTGTTGACTAATGTGTGACGGGGGCTACAATGGATGACAGATATGGCACTGTACTATGAATATAGTTAAACAATAAAGGCCTCCATGTATGCTCAACGACGGTTTCAAATGTCTTGTTTGTCTTTAAACGTTGCTGCTGTTATAGCTTAAACAATCTGAGCTTGCAGTCATAGTTGTGTTGAAGCTTTTGATTATTTCAGCAGTTATCATCAAACTGGAGAATAAACTTTGAAGTTACACAAGCCTAAGGAAACAGCTGAAACCACTGCTGTGAAGTCTAATATTTTTTCCAATATTTAGATACCTCTGAAATTTACAGCATTGACATTATAATACTAAATTTGTTTTTTGTAATTCTTTCAAAATTAAGTAATGCATTTTAAGTATTTACAACCAAAACCAGAACTTGACATTAAATAGAAGCAGAGTGAAAAAATTAGAACTCTTTAACTTTTATTTCTGGGTGGCACGCTGGTTAGCACTGCTGCCGCACAGGAAGAAGGTCCTGAGTTCAATTCCATCATGAGGTCGGGGTCTTTCTGTGTGGAGTTTGCATGTTCTCCCCATGTTTGCATGGGTTCTCTCCGGGAACTCTGGCTTCCTCCCACAGTCCAAAGACATGCACTTTGTGGGGATAGGTTAATTGACAAATATAAATTGCCCATAGGTGTGAGTGCGAATGATCGTCTGTCCCTGTGTGTTAGCCCTGCGACAGACTGGCGACCTGCCCAGGGTGTACCCTGCCTCTCGCCCTCTGACAGATGGGATAGGCTCCAGCACCCCCCGCGACCCTGAAAAAGGGAAGCGGATAGATGGATGGAACTTTTATTTCCCCCATTTGGACTAATAGGCAGGTAACAGTAACTCAAATAGCCGCTGAATACACCCGAGGAATGCATAAGAGCATCTCTGAATGCACAAACCTTGAAGTAGATGGGCTACAGCAGCATATGAGCACACTGAGCATCACTTCTGTCAACCAAGAAGAGGCACAAGTTTGCACAGACTCAACAAAAATTCACAATACAAAATAGTAAAAAACACTGCCTGATTTGTAAACTGTAGACTTAAGCTGGGACTATTAGGGCCTTAATTTGATCCAAAGAACATGAAAACACGATCCACCCTGCCTGACATCAAGGGTGATAAAGGCAAAAGAAGGAAAAACGGGGTCTAGCCCAGTACAAGCAAGATGTGCTTAATCAAGTGTTTGTTGGGTGTTGCACAAAAAACATAGTGGTATACGAATTCAGTAGTAGTTTCACACCTAAATAAGGTGGGTTTTATGTCACAATCTTTTAATTATGGCCTTTTTAGCCTTTATAATAAGGCTGCAGCTCTCTGACAGCTGTATAAACTAATGTAAACAAACAATGTTACTAAAGGAAAGCCGGTGGTTCAATAAGATGAACTGGGAACTTGGATCCACGTCAGGTGTTGTTGCTTCTGATCTGACCTTTACAAAAAGGCGACGTCTAGTGGCTGTTTTTTTTGTACAAAAAAGTCGGCGGATAATTGACTTAAAACTTTTTCCATTTAGCACTTACATTAGCTAATACGTTTTATATTCTTTTTCAGAGGGTTCATCGATTTCAAAGCGACCAACCACACCAATTTTCTCTTTACTAAATAAATCTGAATACTGAAAAACTTTCTAAAACAAAAAAGAATATAAATATAACATGGAAGAAGCGCAAAAGTATAGGTAGTGCACATGTCCCTTTGTTTTGCTTCCAAGATTAACCATGCGGTCTTTAGCAGCTTAACCTTGTTTTGACAGCTCTCTCTTAGCATTTGCTCTCTCGGCCTTCAGACGCTTCACCTCTCCCTCTCTCTGACCAACAATAACCTTTTACCCAGAGAGCTCCTATAGGACCAGAGCAGGGGCAGTTTACAGCACAGCCAACCCAGTCGTGCGCACTCAGGGAAATGGTGAGGTGGCACAAAGGCCTGAAACGTTATTGGCTCTGTTCAGAAACAGAGGGAGGGGACTGTGACAATGAATGTGCTGAGACACATGTTTACAATAATGGAGCAGAGAGGAAGAATGGAGCTGCACGGAATCAATGAAAACTGTGAGTGTCAGTAAGATTAATATTTTTATAACCACAGAAAAAGACTCTCAGAGCAGTTTTATATTTCCACGTGGCTCACTCTGATACTTGTTCTTAGCATTTTTGTGCGCTTGTACGTTTTATGAATGTTAGGTTATCCGGTGTGTTTACTATTAAATCTGTTTCTGGATCAGTTGTAGTATTGAATTAATGAACTTCAGTGTGTCTAAAGGTCCCGGAGTCAAAGAAAAAGAGAAAGAATTTTACAAAGTTTGCTCTGCACGGAGGAACCTAAATATATCTGACAGCTTTTACTTTCCTGGAAAAAAAGGAGAGTCACTCTCCTGACTTGCAGGGCTGGATTTGGGCATCATACCTGAAGCTTACTCTTGATAAATGTTTGCATGCTGTCTTGCAGATGGTGCCTCATTTGAACAGAATGATGGTGAAGAAAGTTAATGAAAGTGAGTGCAGGAAGACACCGTGAGTCTGCGACGTCACAAGACTAACGTGCAAAGTAGATGTTAAATGAGTAATCGCAGGAGTCGGTAGCTTCTGTCTCTGACTTTACTGTACTCTACCAAGTACAGCACTTTCCCCGCTCCCTGTCACACCGAGGGAAGGGGAGGAAAGCCATCATGAGTACTGTTAAGGAAAACTGTGAAGATCACTTCTCAGCGATGAGTAGCACTCGGCTGCTGAAAACTTGCCCCGAAGAGTCAATGTTTGCTCCACAGCTTTCACAGAAGATGTCATCCACTGTGTCGACAGTTCCCTGTGGGGTCTTTGGCCCCTTGCCGCCGCCTCCTGCAGTCTGGCCTCCACTGGACTTCGCACTTGGCGCTCTTGCCTGCTGTGCAGCCTGTGTGTTCACTAATCCTCTGGAAGTGGTGAAGACCCGTCTGCAGCTCCAGGGGGAGCTTCGTGCTCGGGGATCCTACCAGAGACACTACCGTGGGGTCCTGCAGGCGCTCTGGGTGGTGGGCCGCACAGATGGGCTACGGGGCTTGCAGAAGGGGCTCTCAGTTGGGCTCATCTACCAGAGTGTGATGAATGGTGTGAGGCTGGGATCGTACTCCTACTGTGAAGCTCTGGGGATCACCTCTTTCCACGGGGGGAGTCTGCTGTCAGGGGCAGGTGCTGGAGCTCTGGGTGCCTTTATTGCTTCTCCTGCCTACCTGGTAAGTTCACTAACGTCGCTCTTTTATAGTATCTTCTAAAGTCATTGTTTCCAGAGGAAGGTATTTCAGCAAAACATGAAGTTTCATAGACATAAACTCCTTTAGTGGTCTGCCACTGATTTGGCTTTTGAGCTTGAGCCCTTCATTAAAATCAATTCTTTCTGCTTTTTTTTTGGTTCATAGTGTTTTTTTGTGACTCTCTTAATTCAAATCAAGTGTCTACCTGTGAGCCTCACCATTACACTATGCATTCCTGTAAATTAATTTGAACCAATGCTATACCTTTTAGGATCTTTCGCATGAATGATTTTTAAAGATAAATCTGTATAGTCTCAACATATGAAAAGAAAATACCAAATCCATCCATCTGATGTTGTGGTCTGGCATCAGACACCAAATATGAGAGAATTAAGAGAAGAAACAATCACGTTTGCTCCATGTGTGGCACTTTTTTAAATCCTTTGTTATTCCGTGGTGTTAAGCTTGTAATCCCAAAGATTTATTTAATCTTTCTGAGAATACTGTGGTGCAAATCACTATTTCTCTCCTCTTGTGCATCTAGTCTTTGTGAATCTTTCAAATATAAATATTTTACAATGGTTTGGCTGTTACATCAGTGTCTTTTGAGCAGTGTTGGTCTGTGTGTTCAACAGGTCAAACACCAGACCTCACGGGAAACTGAAACCTCATGCACCACAGAGAGCTATCAGATTACACCCAACCTCACAACCAGATAATTTAATTACAGTAACAGCTGGCACAACTAGCATGAGCAAATAAATAAGTAACAGCAAAAAACAAGTGTGCTAATGCAGAAAGACAATTCAGTCATCTGATATGTTTTCCAGAAAAGTAAAGTGAGTGAAAGTTTGTTCTAATCACGTTAAAGCAGAAGTAACAGAAGCGTCAGATCTCCCACTAGATGTGTGGCCTGGATGACAAACCCTCAGGAACTAACTGGGTCGCTCATTGTTAAACTGTGATCTGCAGCAAAAAAAACAACACATCTAAATTTGTACGCGTAATATGTTACAACAGGATTAGTACAAAGCCAAGAAAACAAAACAAACAAAAAACAAACAGAATCACATACATTTAAAATCATTACATACATTTACAATCACATATTTGGGGCGGAGAGGAGAGAGAGAGGGAAAAAAAAGACAAATATTTACCATCTAATCACCCACAGATTTAAAAAAGAAGAGGCAAAAGTGAGCTCCCATTCTTCCTAATTGCACAATAGAATATTTCTACATTAAAGGAAGAGTCACATTCAACATTTGTGTGTAGATGTGGTTGAGATGACCAGGTGAAGTTTTAACTGATCCTCAGCATGAGGAAGAAATCAGAATCACAATACTTCCTTCTTACTATTAATCCCTAGTTAAATTATGTGGGTTACGGTTGCTCCAGTACAGTAACATTAAGAAAAACAATAACAAAACAGACTAGACTATTAGCAATACAATATGTTAAGATAGAAGGAATAGCAAAGTATATACAAATCCCCAAAAAATAAATATCCAGGGTTCACAAATGTGATTATAAATAAATATCAAGAAAATAGGCAGCAACATTACCAAGTAAGAAAAGTGTGCAAAAGGATGTAACTATTGCAATGTTTACAGTGTATTAGATGGAGGAGTTGTACAGGGAGATGGTCACAGGCGGGAATGATTTCCTGTGTTGTTCAGTGGTGCTTTTTGGTAATCTAAGTTTCTCACTGAACGTGCTCCTGTGGCTAGCCAGCATGTCATGGAGTGGGTGGGAGGTATTGTCCAACATCATCTTTATCTTGGACAACATTTGCCTCTCTGACACCACCTTGAGAGAATCCAGCTTTATACCCACAACATTACTGGCCTTGTGTATCAGTTTATTGAGTCTGTTGGCACCATCAGATGTGGTTGCTCCTTTTAGAAAAACTAAACGTTCCAGACCTAAAGCTGATCTTTGGCTAAACAATGACATTAGAAGGATCTGCAGAAAGGCTGAAAGAAAATAGAAAAAAGACAAAGTTCAGATTTCCTCCATTAGCTTAAGAGATGCTCTGTCTCTTTATCAAGATGCTGTACGTAAGCAAAAACTAACTACCTATCGGATATTATCACCAAACACAACTACAGCCCTCATGTCTTATTCAATACTATCCACTCTGTTTTCAACCCTCTATCCACCTCTCACTTACTAGGGTCCCCTGGTACTTCTTACCGTTTTTTGTTGATAAGGTGGATGCTATCAGGTCTCATATCACTCCCCCGTCCTGTGATCCCTCTGTTCCCCTGTTTTCCTCAGTTGTGCTTGATCACTTTGAGTCGATTTCTCTGAATTTTCTGGTCGAAGTTGTCGCCCGTCTTAAGCCCTCCATGTGTCATCTTGACACTATCCCCTCTCGTCTTTTCAAAGAAGTCTTTAAAACAATTGGCCCCCATGTTTTAACTATTATCAACACCTTTCTTTTAACTGGAACTGTTCCACTTGATTTTAAATGTGCTATTGTCCACCTACTTCTTAAAAAAACTAACCTTGACTCAACTGTTATCTCAAATTTTAGACCGATCTCTAAACTTTCTTTTCTCTCTAAAATTTTAGAAAAAGTATTTTTTATTCAGCTCCAGGCCTTTCTAGAGACTAATGCTATCTTAGAATCATTTCAGTATGGTTTTAAAGTGCTACATAGTACTGAAACCATGCTTGTAAAAGTTCTTAATGATCTTTTATTGACTACCGATTCTGGTAATCCCATTATTTTAGTGCTTTTAGATTTGAGTGCAGCGTTTGATACAGTGGATCACAGGATTCTGCTATCAAGATTGGAAAAGTGTGTGGGCATGAGGGTACTGCACTTAGGTGGTTCAGATCCTACTTAACTGATATGAGTTAGTCTGTTGGTTCGATGGTTCCTCTTCCGCATCCACCCCCCTTATGTGTGGGGTCCCACAAGGGTCTATCCTTGGTCCAATACTTTTTCCCTGTATATGCTCCCTCTAGGTTCTATTTTTAGAAAATATGGAATTTCGTTTCACTGCTACGCTGACAATTCTCAAATCTACTTTCCCCTTAAAAAGAATTCTGCAGACCCTTTTAAAGTTTTACTTGACTTTCACGATGACATTAAATCTTGGTTTGCTTTAAATTTTTTGCATATAAACGATCAAAAAACTGAGATTATATTATTCGGACCCTCTGACCCCTGTTTCCCCCTCAATGTTGATCTTGGGTCACTGGAAAAGTTCAAAATGCCGTTTGCTAAAGATTTAGGTGTGTTTCTTGATAGCTCTTTCTCATTTGAGAAATAAATAAATTCTGTTATTAAAACCAGCTTTTTTCAGTTGAGGGTCATTGCAAAAACCGAGACTATGTTGTCATCTGCCAATTTCAAGAGAGTGATTCATGCATTCATTTCATCTAGGCTTGACTGCTGCAACAGTTTTTATTTTGGTATTAACCAGGCGTTACTCTCTCTTTTGCAGCTAGTTCAGATTGGGGCGGCCCAACTTCTAACAGGCACTCGCAAATTTGAACACATTTCCCCAAACCTGGCACGTTTGCACTGGTTGCCAGTACATCATAGAATCGAATTCAAGATTTGTTGTTTGTTTTTAAATCTTTGAATGGATTAGCTCCATCGTATCTCTCAGACCTTTTAACTAAAAATACTCCGTGCAGAGTTCTTAGGTTGGCAGATAAGTTGCTTCTGAATATCCCCACAACCAGACGGAAGAACAGAGGTGACCAAGCTTTTGCGGTTGCTGCCCCCAAGCTCTGGAACAGTCTGCCCCTTAACATTAGGTTGTCGCCAACACTTGACATTTTTAAAACCTGCTTGAAAACACACTTCTATTCTTTAGCTTTCAATTTTGACTAGTCTTCTGTTGTTTTCCTATGAATGTTTACTATTTTCATTATGTACAGCACTTTGGTTCAACCCGTGTTGTTTTTAAATTTAATTTGATTTGATCAAAACTGAATGACAGAAGACTGAAAAAAAAAATTGCGTTGTCTTTGAGTTTCCATTTTTGCTGCCGCATTCAGATGGTAGGGTCAGAATTTAATGCAAATAACATGAAAGTGTGGATCCATCCTACCTGGTATCAATAGTATAGTGTGAATGCGGGTGATGTAACGTGTGGAGGATATACTAACTGAGCATCATTTAAACACCACAGCCTGCCTGTGTGTTGTTGCTTTTCATGTCCATTCCTTTATGACCACAGTGTCACATCTTCTTATGAATGCTACCTGCAATGCAAGAGGGAAGAATGAAGATACTTCACAAGGCAAAGAGGTTTGCAGCAAAGTACTAGCAAGGTGTACTTAGTGAAGTGGCTAGTGATTCAATTTTCAGTTGCTGTAATAATTATTTTTTTCTCATAGAGACCCCACAGAGATTCTTTTCTTACAAGGCAAAAATTGAGGATCAAGTCTTCTGTCATTTGTGTACAATATAACAAGGTTTTTTCCAAGAAAATTCGAGCTTCTAGGAGCTCGCATTTGGAAGAATTTCACTTAATTTCAAAGTTATTGTTTTTCCAGTATTTCCAGTATAAAATCTTCCCACGCCCTCCACCCTTTGTTTCCTTCCTGAACGTCTGCAGCAGAATAATTACACAACGAGGGAATTTTGTTCCAAAAAGACTAACTTTGGAAATTCCCCTCTGAAATCGTGCAATGGAATCTGATTAGTGAGGGACCTGCAACGCTTTCAGACTAACTTGACAAAGTGTGATTAAATGGAAAGTTAAAGAGGGGGGAAATAAATTACAGTGGCTTAATGAAAGGACAGTAAAGTGAAATGAACTTGAAAGAAGAGAAAAGCTAAAATACCAAACCTGACATCTTTCTGCAATTGTCCGGAAGGGGAAAAAAAGAAAGCCCAGATCATTTTCAAAGACACCTTGAAGGTCTTCAAGCTGTTTTTTGCCTGGTGTTTGCGAGATCACATAGATATTTAGCATAAAGTCATAGATCTAGGTCATTTAGAAAGTCTTCAAAATGCAGTATGATCTCAAGCTTAAATCTGAGTGTGAATTTTTTTAGCAGCCTGTCTTTATGCCAACCTAAAAGCATAACTTTCATATCAGCGTCAAAATTCACCATCTTTCGATTTATGTCCTCTGAATTTCTAAAACTGTACCACTGTTTTTGTTGTTTTTCTGCCTCAGCTGCCAGTCAATACATCCAAGTCCTTCTAAGTTTTCTGGACCGTCGTGGAAAGCCGATACTGTCTGATGACGTCTTTATATAACGGTCACTAAATATATCCTCAATGTTTTTCTTTCCGCCTGCAGCTGCCAAACATATACAGTATGTTGTGTGTCCTTCTGTGTGTTGCTGGCAGGCAGTGAAGTTTATTTTACTGACACCATATCTGATATCGAGAAGGAAACGATGAGTCTTCTTCTCCTTTTTTAATCAGATGGTTTCATTTTACATAAAATGCGTCCTGATCCTGATGACACAAGCATACAAAAAAAGGCTTCCTTTACAACTGCAAGTGCAAATGAATCACCGAATACTGTATTTGACCAGCTCCTGACAATCTGCACGTTGTGTAACTCCTTCCTGTAAATATTAGCAGGGTTATCGAGTATCCTTGCACAACTCTTTCTAACAAATGACATGTTGACAAGTCTGGTGTTCTGTGCACTTTGAACTCTGTTTCAGCAAAGCATTAAGTAAAGCTTGCTGCTGAAAACAAACCATAAGCCTGAATGCATTTTGAAATTTGTTTGGTGTGTTTTCTTCATAGGTGAAAACCCATCTGCAGGCTCAGACTGTGGCAGCCATTGCAGTAGGTCACCAGCATAACCACCTGGTAAGACGGACACGTTTCACATAAAACACAAGAATAGCTTGTCATTAAACACTGAAACAGCTGATGTCAGTACAGGTGTACAATACAAGTACAATAACTGGCCAAGGTGGTGCAAACTATGCGCTATAGTATAATAACTGTGTCTTTTTTTATCAGGTGTTCATAAGTAAAATTTGAAGCCCCTAACACTCCCATTAATATGAAACGCCAAGATAGAAAGCTGATAGTGAAAACATTAATTGTTGGCACCTGTATACATATTATATAATCTGCTTGGCCAACAGTAAAAGGCTCCACCTATATTTACTTAAGCAAACCAGTAAGAACTTTCCACTGGATAATTACTGCAATGATTAATGTGGTTTAGCTGGATACAGGTTTTTTAAACTTCTAATTTCTCAAACAAGCATATCGGAAGAAGCATCATGTGGTTGTGGAAAAGATAGGTTAAATAATTTGCCTTCATCAAGAAAAGACAACAACTAAGTTGATTACTGAAACGACCAAAACCGGGATAAAAGCTGTTCGAAATGAAACTAAGTTATTTTTTTAATTAATCAGAAGGTGCATTAAACACTCCATTTTCAAAGAAATGTGCTATTTCAGGCAGTTATTTCATGGTTCAGGCTTTAAAGGGTCTTAAAGGACCTGGAAGGATAGTGATGAATCATCATCATAAAGGAAGAAATGTGGTTGGGGAAAAAAGTGATTGTGAATGGAGATCCTTTAAACATCTTGTAAAATTAGATCATAAAAAATCATCAGCAGAAGTCATAGATATGTTTAACACTGCAAACACAAATGATGTGAAGCAAACTCGGTGCACTAGAACCAAACAGCTGAATCTCTTTAAGGGAAGCACTTTTCCTTGATAAGCGAGACTTATCAGGAAATCGGACTCTGGAACAATAGAAATAGATCATGTGGTCTGAAGAGTCCAGATTTATCCACTTCCACAGTAAAGCCTCCGTCAACATAAGAAAAGAGGCAGGTGAAGTGATGCACCCATCATGCTTGCTCAGGGCCTGCTGCAAGAACCTGCAGGGGGCAGTGTTATAATCTGCAATTGCTTCAGCTTGCCAAAATTATGTGCCCAAAGAATGAGGTCACCTGACCCACCTGAATGGCCAGGTTCATCCATCAGCGGCATGGCCCATATTCTAAGATGGCAATGAGAGGAATCAGGCTCAAACTTGGAAAGAATGGTTCAGGAAGTGCGACACAGCACAGCAGAAAAAATGAAGACATGAAGGCAACTCTGGATGGAAATAAAAAGCTTATTAAAAACTGTGCCAAAATGAATGCATTATCAAAGGTTCATAAATACAGTATCTTCTCCATGAAGATGGATCATGTTCAAATTTGCAGCTCCTTCCTCATGAAATCAGCTGGAGAATCAACAAAAACTGCAAGAACTGGTCTGACTTAATGTATTCAAGGCAATTTTAAATTGTTTGGATGCAGTTACTTCAGGCTGCCTGAATATTATACCTTTATTTCTGGCTTTTGACAAATACTTTTACTAAGGTATTCATTTTCACCAATATGAAATTCACGCAATGTTTTGTAAAAGAGACTTTAAATAAAGAATAATTAAATAATAAACTTACTGAATAACTATTTTCTTGTTTTCTGTAAAAACCGGACTTATTATCCTCTTATTCTAGTGTACCTACCTTTGAGTATTTGTAGATTAATTTGTAAATTATTACAAATAATTTCAAATAAAATAATTTAAATCCCTTTTAATTACAGGGAAATTACACCCTTAGTTGCAAGCCTTGTTATGAAGTGTTACCTGGTTTTTAAGTGTTATTATCTATACTCTTTACTCACCAGGGCCTTTATTTTCCTCTATTTCAGGGAGTATCTGATGCCTTTGTTACCATCTATCGAAAAGAAGGTTTAATTGGTCTTTGGAGGGGTGTGAATGGGGCTGTGCCTCGAGTCATGGTGGGATCAGCTGCTCAGCTGGCAACCTTCACCTCAGCCAAGGAATGGGTGTCACATTCCCAGGTAATGTTATCTAAACAGCCAAAAGATTTATGTAATATGTAACCAAGCAGCTGTTGTCCGTTGAAAGTCGTATCATCTTTCTTTGTGCCCTTTCAGTGGTTCAGTCCAAACAGCTGGCTTGCAGTTTTGATGGCTGCTGCAGTCAGTGGAGTTGCTGTGGCCATTACCATGACACCATTTGATGTCATTAGTACTCGGCTCTACAATCAGCCAGTGGATGAGTTGCGCAGAGTGAGTCTGTCTTCATCACAGTCATCCTCATACTCATTAGTTTTACAATCTAAAAAAATGCATTGTATTGTATTAAAAAAAAAATCAACATGAAATCTCATTTCATTTATGTTATATATTAACCATAAATATGGTTAATATATAACATTTGTATTGACCTTTATTGTAAAATGTATATCTTTTTATAGGGAGATTATTTCATTTTTTTTCTTATATTAGGTGTGTATTTAAAGCCTTTAAAAATGATTGTGCTGTGTACAGTGACAATAAAAGAATTCACTTGAATTCAATCCACTAAAGCCTTGCTGTGTTTTTTACATCTTTTTTGTAGGGCCGTCTGTATCATGGATTTTCAGATTGCATGCTAAAGGTGTGTAGAGCCGAGGGCCTGCTGGGGTTGTATAAAGGCATGGGCCCCGTGTTCCTGCGACTGGCTCCGCACACGGTGCTCAGCATGCTGTTCTGGGATCTGATGAGGCAACATGCAATGAAGAATAAGTAAAGCTGAAGCACCCATACTTGCACACCGAAAGCCCAACAGAGCTCTGCTACGGCTATCAGAGTGCTCTTTCAGTTAATTAAGCACTGAATTTAAAGCAAATGTGTGACATTTTTGGGAATACTTATTTACTTTTCTTTCAGAGAGTGAAATGAGAGGATTTATGAAAGTTTTTTCTGGTTAATACGAAGCTAGCATCTGGTTAAAATATCTATAGCATAAAAACGACTAGTTTAGCTCTGGCCAAAGTTAACAAAAGTCAAATGGTAACCCCTTACAAGCCTAATAATTGCACATAAAATAACAAATTGTTGTTTCAACATTTTATATTAAAAACGTAGACCTAATATAAAATTCTGGTAAACTTCAGCAGTACTGATAGCAGATGGTAGCTCTGATAAGCCAGCTGTTGCCTTTTATTTTTAGTCTTAATGCTAAGCTAAACACATCCCTGCTGGCTGTGGCTTTCTATTTAACCGACAGACAATAGGTGCCATATCAAACATCTCATCTTACTCTTTTTCAGAAAGAAACATAAGCAAAATGTCAAACTATTGCTTTAAGTACAAACTTTTCTGTCCCATCTAGCACAGAAAATGAACACTGAAGTACTCAATCAAGATGGGCATGTTATGCACACACTGGAAGACATCTTTCTCTAAAAATGTCTCGAGTGTATAAATTTTTTGATCAGGGTTTGTTTGTACCTCAAGCTTAAGTCTCGTAGGATTTTGCTTGTTAATTCATCAACTTGTGAGTGCGGTCAACCTGAAGAACAAGTCTTCATCATTAAAGCAAACGCTTGTTTGCCATGTTTATTACACTGTCTAGATGCCTTGTCTGTTATAGTAAAAAAATACTAAAAAAAAAAACTTATAGGATTTTCTTTTTTAAAATTCACTGACTTGAACTGACTTTAACTAAAGCCAAGAATGAAATTTGTTATTTAAGTTTTATATATGCAGAAATTTAACCTACTGGTACTTAAAACTTAAAAAGAAATGAGTAGTCCTAATAAAGATAAATGTTTTTTGTAAGAAACATGTCTGATTTGTTTTTATTCTCTGTATAAGTGGTGAATCTTTGGAATACATTTGCTTTAAAACCATTGTAATCTGTGTTTTTTTGTTTTTGTTTTTGTTTGTTTTTTTGTTCTTTGAAATTATTTAATTGATTGGGGTCAAAGGTTTCTTTTTGAGAGGATTTGAAACCCCCTTTCATCAAGAACTGATTGGACTAAGAGCTGTAGCCATATCACATTTCACCTTTGGACGTTTGGGTGAATGGAGCTCACTAAAACCTGATCAGCTGGAAGACATAAAGGCAACGTCATTAATTTGTACCACCACTTTGAGTGTTATTGCTGAAACGTCACAAGAACATCATAAAGATGGTTCTCTCCTTGTTCCTGGGAACCACCGGATGGACACCTTTTGATTCAAAACCATTTGACTGCTTTCTTCAAGGTCTGAAAACATATTTTATCTGATTATGGTTAAATTCTCAGCACTTTTCAATGCCATGTCTCCTCTTCACTAGCTTTTATTTTGGTTATGTGTATCTGTGTGTGTCTTTTTTTAAGGGCTTGTCGGTGCATGTGGAATATCAGTGCTGTACAACCTGCTGAGAATTTACAATTTTGTTCAAAATTGCAAGTGAGTTCACCCTTTGAAAGGAAAAAGGGAAAGCATGGCTTGATTTTCAGGAGCGTTGGAGTTACTCTATTTTCTCTGCACACAGTGATTCTCATGCTGGAAATGTAAGTAACCCCAGGTCATCCACAGTGGGTACTCCTCTGAGAGGGAACTGGAGATCAGCCCTCCAGTTCTGGATTCTGACTGTCCTCCTCTCTCTGATGGGCTCAAGGGTTTTCTCCCTGATAGTGCTGGAGTTTTCCCTCAGGGCTGTTTCTACCTGGGCTTCAGCTGGACTGGTGAGCTCCTCCTCAACAAATACTGCAGCTATATAAATGCATTGTTTTACGCTTGCATGTATCTGCTTTAGATTTTTCTTTCATTACACATTTCTCATCCGCGCCTCTCAATGCAGGATGCCAGTGGCAGAGGTCTAGACATGATCCTAATCCAGAGCCAGTTCTCCCTGGGTTGTTGCCTCACCGGTACTCTGATCTTCCTCCAACAGGGGGCTCCACACAGCTCCCTCAGCCTATTTCTGGCAGCTGCTCTCAGCTGGAAACTGGCAAGCTTGAGCCACAGTCTGTGGAGCCATGTGGCCAGACTCTACCCGCTGCACAGCACTAAACATTACTGTGGGAAGTGCATCACTCTTCTAACCTCCGGACACACCATACTGGCTTCATTGCAAAGAGCGGTTGTCTTGGCTTTTGCTGTAGCAAGTGTTGCTTCCACCGCTACGGTTTATGACCACTTCCTGTCCCAGAAGGATGCTATGAAGTTCTGGACTCTGCTGACACTCTGTTACATTATGTTGCTGGTGTATATTCAAGGTGATGGTCAGTGCTGCTAAGAGTGGAATGTAATTAATCCTCAGAGAGGAAAGTAGCCATGAAGTGTTAAATATTAATAATATCAATATTAAATGGATTTAAATAATATGATATGGATTTAAGACATAAAGGTAGACCATAGGTGATGAAATGAAGCCCTATAAATGTAAAAATGAACATATATGAATTAAAAACAAAAACACAGCCTATAAAATAAGTAAGCACAAGGTCAAGGCTTTTTGGCATCATTGTGTAACTTTTCTTCTGTACTTGCAGAGGACGAGCATCGTCAAACAGGCACAGCGGCCCTCCTGCACTCTGTAGTTATGCGGCTGGGAGCCTTGCTGGTCCTCATGCTGGCAATGGGATACTGGTCTGATGTGTTTCACATCCTCATCGCGTTTCTGGGAGAAGCAGTCTGTCTGTTGCCTTCTCGGGATCTTCTGCAGGCTTTGCTAAAGGTCTGGTCTTTGCCTTGTTTTGTTTCAGTTGCTTTTTTTTTTTTAAAGGATGTCAGTCATATTACTCAGAGTGTTGAAAATAACACGACAGGAGGCTGAATTCTCATGTTTTCTTTTCAGGAAGAAGAAAAAGAGGAATCGAGCTTGAGCAGATGTGACGAGCGCTCCAGTCACAAAAGAACCACAGTTGAAACATTCTCGCGTGGCAGATAACGGTGCACCCAAACTCCACCACAATAATTATCATTGACTGTCCAACATGTAAAGATGCACTAATACTCTGTGTTTTAAAATGATACTATGCTTAAAGGCTTTAATTGACTTCTTGCTGTTTTTGAGTCTTATATTAAACACAAATATTTTCAAAAACGAGCTGATTAAGTATTTAATGTCTAGCCATTTATTTATTTATTTATTGCTAATCCAAGTCAAGGTTGTGGAGCTGGAGTCAGTCCCAGCTTTTATGGGGAGAGAGGTGGACAGCTTGCCAGTCTACCACAAAGATAACACAGAGAGACCTACTTGCTTGACTTCAGACTGTGGAAGAAGCCAGAGAGAACCAACACAGGGACAGAACACGTAAACTCCATATAAAGAGAGGAAACAGTGGTAACCGCTGTGCCATCTATAATGTGTTTTAAATGATGGAAACCAAATATCTAAAAAGATTTCCAAGCTGCAAAACAAGAATTGTGTTTTCAGGATGATGGCCTTCAATATTAAAACATATCTCCACAACAATTTAAGTAATCCATTGATGTAAGACAGGATGCGGACTGTGGATGAGCAGGATAATCATGAAATAAAGTGCATGTTTAAAATACAGAATGCTGTTCACTGTGGTGAGAGATGGAAACAATAAAAGCAGAAGTGCTCGCTACTAAAACACAGAAGCTTTTGGCACCTTCATTTTTGCTTTTCTGATCACACTACTTTGGAGAAAAGTAGAAGTACGGATTAGTTACAGCTCATTAATTATAATTATATAATATGATGTATTAGCTGAATACATGTATAAAAAATTATAATATAATGTATTAGCAAAGTTTACTGTGATTTTTTTTAATAAAATATTCAGTTATTTACATTTTATTGGTATATGAACTAAAGAGAAACTGGTGATGTGTTCATTAAAGGATGGCTGTGTTCAGGGCATTAACCCAGTGAGATTAACCAGTTTAAATAGCTTTCAGTTTGTGCTAATTAGAACAAATTTCTTAGTTTTGTCCCCTGATTACCAAGACTTTGAAGTATGATTTAAAAAATATATATACATGCAAAACTACTGAGGCACCTTTTGTTTCTTTATATTTTGTTAGGACAATGGGAAATGCTGGGTGCAGCAATTTATTGAAATGTGCAAACAAACATGGAAATTTAGTGTATAAGGCACAAACAAATGTTAAGCTTGAAAGTCTGGTGTGACCACTTTTATTCTTTAACACAGTCTAAACTCTCTTGGGAAGCTTTCCTATCATTTCTTTAAGAAGGTCTCCGGGCTTCTTGAAGGACATTCGGTGCTCTTCTTTGGTTGTTGGCTGCCTTTTGCTCTGTTATATGTCAACAGATGGTGGCTCAATATCTGATGTCACCTCTCTGTGTTCATAATGTCATTATTTTGACAAGACAAGTCAATTTTTTTCAGCATCATTGGCTGAAAGGCTGCGTAAACAATGATAGACCCTCCACCTTGTTTTACAGATGGCTGTAGAGACTCACTATCGTTCCTCTCTCTATACATATTGAAGATTTTACATTTTGATTCATCGCTCCATCAGACTTGTTACCACTGATTTCAGGTCCTTTTCTTGTGTAATGTGGCATACCTCAGCCTTTTTTCACTGTTTACTTTTCTTAAGAATGGCTCCTTGACAGCCACTCCTCCACTGAGACCATTTCTGATAAGGCTGCACTGAACAGTAGATGGATTAGCTGAAGGTCCAGATCCATCTCTTAGGTCCTGTCTCAGGTCTTTGTGGGATTTTTTTTCTGTTTCTTAAGGACATGACTTTCAAATTTTGTTAATCTGTTGAATACAGTTTTTTATACCTGAAATTATGTTTCCTCAGATGTTTCAAGTACATAAACCCCACACAGTGTTGAGATATCTCAAGAGCTCAGCTAATAGCTCTTTGGGAATCACCTTACTTTTAAAAAAACTAAAACATTCTATTTTATATCGATCAAACAAGTGCCTAAATAACTTTTTTTGCAATGTTATGTTAGGTGTCTGTTCTGTATTTAAATGAGTTATAGGTTCAGCTGCTTAACAAATTTTTAAAAAATCATGTGAAGCAAAATATGAAAAACTGGGAAACTGGGGGTAAAGACTTTTGCTGAGTCTCATGACCACCCTATTGATTCCATAGGGTTAGGGTCACTGTCAGTTATGACTTTGGCCTCAGAGCACTCCAAACACGAATGGCAGATCAGAGTTCTGTTAATCTGGAGTCATTTTTAAAAATCTGGAAACAAAACAATCCTGCATCACAAACTAGAGCTGTCGAAGGAGAGACAGAGAGAGAAAGAAGAAGACACACAGGAGATGGTGATAGAAAATTATATCCAACCGAATTAATGGGAATACTGTAGGAATCAGCAGTTTTGAAGCTTTACCTTTCAGGACAAGATTACGCTGCCGTCTCCTGCTTTGTTTTTTTGTCTCTCCCATAACATCATTTAGATTTTATGAAAGTAATCTTTACTGAGTAAAAGCATGTCTTGACTTTTCTGCTTCAACACTTACAAAGCCAGTGTGCGTGTAAAGTGTATTTGTGAGCATGCAATTGTTTTTTCCCATCTGCAGTGTTTCTTCCTGTTCCTTTGGTTTCCTTTCATTCTTTTCAGCTTTTGTTGCTATTCTGCAAAATCCACCCCCTTAAAATCACATAAACATAAAAATGACACTGTGGTGTTCATGATTAGATTGAAAAGTCAAGCTGCTGAAAACAGCGAGGGAGGTTCAGAGGGTCTAACGAGGATTTTGGCTGTTGGAAGGCGGAGCATGGAGGTCTGGGGATTGTGTCATCAGTAGGCATGCTCCCTCCTGCAGCCGTGACATCACTGCAGCATTCCTTTCCACAGAGCTGGAACAACAGAGACCCCCATCACTCTCCGCATCGCCATCTCCTGTTAACCCTCTCTGCACATTCCTCCCTCTCTTCTTCCAGGCTGACCCATATCAATCATGATTGTTTTATTCAGTGCTCAGTCTCTAGCTCCAACCTCCTGTTTGAGTTTTAGGAGGGACTTGACACGCTTTGGCTCCAGAGAGTAATCATAATATTTGCTGATCAGCACATCTGATATTGCTAAGACTCACTGTGATGGGGAACAGCAAACACAACAAAGCACTTCTTCATAGCTCCACAGACATCACTCACTCAGTGTGCCCCCCTCCCTCCTAATATACCAACATCTCCGCTTGCACAATGCCCTGATTCACTGCACCGTAGTGCTGCTGGTCCTGGAAAGCTGAACACAAAAAGCTCCCGATAAAGTCCAGCACCTATTATCGGACAGCGTTTTCTGATCTCTGTGTCCCAAATGGAAGCAATGCCATGAGACACTGATAGAGCGTCAGGGCTTAAGTGATATAATGTTGTGGGGGAAGGGACGAAGGAAAGAGGGAGAAGAAAAAAGGGAGGCAGACTCAACCAGGGAGGTAGGGAAAATAAAGCTGACAGAACAATGAGGCAGAACTGCACGAGGGAGAGAAAGAGGGCAGTTTGAGATAGAAATTTGCTGGAAAAGGCAGGTACAGTCACATCCTGCTGGCATGCAGACAGATAAAGAACTGGGAGTTTGCTTGTGTGTGTGTGTGTATGTGTGTGTGTGTCTCTGCCTGCCTGCTTGCTTCTGGGTAAAAACCTTATGAGGAACTTTATGGCACTTATATTGCATTTGTTAAAAAAAACAGGGCAAAAAAAAAAGGCTGTGTGATTTTGGTATGAGTGCACACATGTTGCATAACTCAGTGTGGGTGTGTGTCTACGTGCATGCGCTTTTGTGTGTTTGTGTGTGTGTGTGCAGCCTGCCAAGTTTTCATAGTAGATGAATGTGTCATGTCTTTTGCTGCACTTTGTCCGAGATTAACTGTTCACCTTTTACGGTCGGGAGGGAGGTGGTGTTGTCATTCAGCCAGAGAAGGAGGAGGAGGGGTCGACTGACGGAGGGAGGTACAGAAGGAAAAGGAGTGGCCTTCTGCAGATAGCAGCCCCTCTCTACCGGAGTAAAGTCTTCTCTCAGAGGCAGCTCATAGGAGGGAAAATAAACCAGAGATTTTTGAGATACAGAACGGGGAAGAAGAAAGAAGAAAAGAGAAAGCACATTTTCTTTCAGGTATGTGACACAGACTGCATGAGTGGTTTTAAAGCCTACAAATGATTCATATTTGTGCTTTCTGACTGTAGGACCATTCATTATGGTTAATGAGAGCTGTAAACGGGTAAATACAGCTGTACAACTATACCTAGATTAAATTAGATCAACATAATAGGAAATAAATGTGTGGTTTGTCTTCACTATGAGTTCTGATGTTGTAGTTCAGTGTTGTTTGTTATTACATTTGTTACAACATTCTCTCTGTCACAAGCAGTCATAAGTTTGTTCTTCTGTCTTCCTTTCAGGCTGCGTGAGACTTTTGTACAGTCATGGCATCAGCAGCTCAACCAAAAAGGGTGGTTTCTTCTGTCTTTATCACTCTGGCTTCTCCTCACCGAGCCACCATGACCCCACAGCAGCAGCCCGCCCTTCAAGCCCACAGTGCCCCGGCTAGAGAGAAACAGCACCCTGCTGTAAGAATCAGCCCAGGTGACAGCATACCTGCCCTCAGGCACAACAGAGAGGGCCAGTCACCAGAGTTGTACGGCAGCCTAAAGAGCAAAGCCTTGACTAATGCGGGGTCCTCTGCCATGGTTTCAGGCCCACATAGCCACAATCCTCCCAAATGTGAACCAGCCAAAACACAGCATCAAGAAAAAAATGACCAGAGGAGTTCATCAGGTATTTATTATATACTTTTTCCCCATAGTTATATAGACCATCTATAAAATATTAGAAAATGGCCCTGCAAGGCCTTTTATTGGGTCCTTCCCAGATCCAAATGAGAATTTATGTAATTCATACTTCAAAGAAGTATTGATTTTATCCATCTAAAAGACTTTTAAAAGAGACAAAACAGTTTTCTTAAATTAACTCAGTTTTCTATCACTGGAGTCAGTAAAAGTTCAGGCTGAAGACGGTGAGTACGAAGATGAAATCTGTCTTCGAGTGTGAAGTTAAAAAAAACAGAAGCCTCTGACTCTACAGAAAACACATTAAAATAAAAAAAAAGAGGCAACAGGCTAACCCTCAATCCAGCTGCAAGGATTATAAACATTTTTAACCTGTTCATTGTGAGGCAAGATTATTTTAGGAGGGTCATGGTAAATCTATGGAAACTCACCCATGTGGGTGTAAAGTGATTCTCTGCTTTATGTTGTGCTTCGTTTTTTTGACACAAAGAGCAGGCTGTCACCATGTGTATGTACAAATTAAAGGAACAGCTAACATTACCAGCCAGTTTCCCAGACAGGGATCGAGCCTTGTCCTAGACTTAAAGAAAAAAAATCAATAAGGATCTCTCTAGAAAAGTTTCTAGGCTTAATTCATGTCTGGGAAACTGAACCTATATGCTTTGGTAAGGTTTTCAGCCGCAGCTCTCCTTGGCATTGATCCTCCAAGTCTTTGACTTCTACTGAAGGGATAAACTGATTCTCCTTAAAGATGTTCCCTATTTTTATTTATTTTTTTATGATGGTGGTTCTCATGGAGATATGAAAATGGGATGACATAAGGTGAACATGTAGGTCATAAACCATGATTCATCAAACCATGTTTTACACCCTCCTGCCCCGTGAATAAGGAGAGTTTCTTCATGGAAGAGACAACTCCCATCAGGGCACAAATATTTTATCGTTTGATAAGGGTTAACTAAAGCAAGAGCATCAAACTCAATGAGAATGACATCAGGGGCTGGAAATATACACTATACAGATACGGTTGAACTCAAGGTAAAATGCACATCCTGCATATCTTCTCTCAAACCTATAACACCTGAACCAGTGAACAAAAAGTCACCGTGCAGACTCCAGAATCAACCAGGAGGGCCAAAATTCAAGGAGAATTTAAAATGATGAGTGATCCAGAATAAAATTAGTGAAGAGCCATGGGGGTCTTGATTTTAAAATATGTACTCTAAACGGACAAGTAGACCAAAACTATGTCAGCACAGCGCATCAGATCCCCTCATTACGTATGATTAAACATTCAGATTTTTCATCTGTCATCAGTTTTGTTTTTTTTAATCACTATTTTTTTTTAAATCACAATTCTGCTGCAAAATCGCCTAAAACTGTGTTTTCATGTCAAACAGAACTTCTCCCACTCCCTCCCCCTCCTCCCCCTCCCTCTGATGCACCGCCTCTATGTCCGGGAGAGTTGCTCTCTGAAGAATCAGCACTTCCACCACCTCCTCCAGCCCAAGAGTCTTTCCCCCACCCCGTGACCCCAGGCCAGCAGCCAGTTTACAACCCAGAGGTATGCAGACTTATCTTACAGTGTCACTATAACAAAGACACTTAAAATCCTCCATTATTCAGCTTCAAAAAATTCAGCTTCAAAAACGTGATGCCAAATTTCCTTAAAAAAAATGTCTTCAATTATTTTGTCTGCAATGAAGGATTAGCTTTCCCCAGCTTTTCCACAAGCTTTTCACAGTGGCTGTAAAGCGCCATTACCAAAACATAAAGACAGGGCTCTTATGTGACCCTCTTACTAAAAGTGTGCACACTTGCTTTCACAAAAACACCAACTTCCAAACTGCTCCCGTAGATAAAAACTTTATTGCCCTAAGTCAGTGTAGACACAGATCAGTTGAGG
>VUQR01023297.1:11958-35600 GCA_015108515.1 Hemichromis elongatus | reverse complement strand
TTTAAAAAAAAAACAACTTGGCAGACTTGCACTGTTTGATGCCTCAAACATTTTCAGAAACAGACCCAGTGCAAAAAAGAAGACAAAAACATAATTTTTTAAGGTAATAAATGGTGTATCTTTCTCCATGTCTCAGGCCAGTTTGGAGCTCTGCTGGGCATGTGGGGAGGCTATCACAGATCACATAATCCGCGCACTTGAGCGAGCATACCATCTTTCTTGTTTCACCTGCACAACATGTAAGAGGCAAATTGGAGAGCAAGCTTTCGCCCAGGGAGAAGTTGGAGAAGTTTACTGCCTTCAGGACTATTACAGGTATGAGGGGAAAAAAACTATTGGAAGGGTTTAGGTAAAGGATCAATATATACATATGTGTTCCACTTGATTTGACATGCCATTACAATGCTTTTGTTGCATTATAAACCACCCATTTGCTTACAAGTGTAATAAACGTTTCTTTTTCATCTAATATCTAAAAGGAAATACGCTCCAAAGTGTAGTGCCTGTAACCAGCTTATCATTCCACAAGAAGATGGTACCGACAGCTATACAGTTGAATGTCTGGGGCGTTCCTATCATGAGAACTGCTACAGATGTGAGGTAGCTGTTTTGTGTGCAAACATTTCACTACACAGACACATTAGCAAGGATACAAACACAACTATTATTTTAGTGCCAGCAATAAGTTTTTTCATATTGTGTGTGCAGGTCTGCGCCATCCAGCTGTCTCCTGAACCGAACGAGCATGGCTGCTATCCTTTAGATGGGAAGATGCTTTGCAAACCTTGTCACCTGAACCTGGCTTCTGGTCAACACTAATCCCACGTGAACAGCAAGCAAAAAAAAAACTGAAAAAAGAGATGGGAGACCGTGCATGTGTCTTCAGAATGAATGTGCAAATGCCTTAAATGCTTCTTTCACTAGAGAAAAACTATATTTTTACAGTATATCATGCTTTCTGAAAATTATCTACTTTTTTTTCATCATTTTGCACTTAATACGATCTACAAATGCAATAATTATATTCCTGCAATTCACTTTACAAAAATGTACGAGAATAAATGGAACTCCAGTCAATATACTGTTTCTCAGTTAATATACAAACATATAAATCATCAACTTTAACTTGAAAAAAAGGATAAGAAAAGTAATTTAATATATTTTATCTCAAGTCACCTTCAAACTGCATCTACATCATCAAACCGAGTAGACAAACCACTAAGGAGTAATAGTCAGCCAGACTTTTTTTTAACATTGTGTTCTGCCTTAATAAAACAAATTTATTCAGCACAGTATTAAAGTCTCATTCAGATTTCAGTGAAATTGCTTTATTTATAGTCACTATCTCATAATGACTGTAATTCATATCTCTGTACAAACACATGTATTACATTGTTTTATGAAAAACATCTGTTTCTGTTCATCACTTCACATTCACTTCACTTTCTTTACTATTTAATCAGGGGCTACAATACGTTGCAGGTATCAACAACAGCTATTTAGTTCGGTTCAGCTCAGTTTTATTTATTTAGTGCAAAATAACAACAACAGTCGCCTCAATGTGCTTTTTATTGTAAGATAATGACCCTACAATATTAGAGAGAAAAGCCCAATAATCAGATGTGATGGTGGGAAGGAAAAACACCCTTTTAACAGGAAGAAACTTCCAGCAGAACCAGGCTCAGAGAGGGCAGCCATCCGCCACAAGCGACTGGAAAATAGACCTCAAGGATCTCTTAAGTTTTTAGGCTAGAGTGATCTGTAAGAACCCTTAACTATGTGCAATATTTTTATACAATTTTTACCTTTACTTTTTCACATAAGGTTAAAAATGGAATGTCGACAATTTAAAGTTTTTGAATGCAAGATATTTTATTAAAGCGGTTTAGCCGGAGAAAGGAAGAAGATGAATCAAATAATAAGAATCATATCACTTGAATTATACTACTTATACTGCTAATTAATGTACTCTGAGCTAATGCTGATTTCTAATATTAATCTTTGGAAGAATGAGAGTGGAGAATGGGGACACTCTGGCCACTGGTGCACTTATTTCTGTCGATATAATTCAATAAGAAAGCAGTGCTCCATACAAAGTGTTCCAATTCATTTAAATCAAATTGAATTTGAAGCACAGCTGAACTTGGCTTACGCAGACAAATAAGCAGTCATACCACAGTCATACATAAAAAAAAAACAAAAAAACAATAAAATATTTAAAATCATAAATAAGAATAGCAGCTTTAACAGTGGCACGGGTAGGCAGTGGAAGAGACAGACATTACATAAAAGAGGTACATTAATGGTATTTTAGATGTGGCACTTTGCACTTTAGAAGGATATTCCACTTAATGTGGATATTGCACACAGATCAGCAATGTTCAGTAACTGCTTAGAGTTTATTATGAGTACCTCCTTCCAGAAGGCAGCAATGGCTTGCTCCAGGGGTCCCACTCTGTTGTTTTTCTCTCTTTCTGAGTTTTGACACGCATAATTTAAGGCAAATTTAAAAATCACATCAGATGTTAAAATACTTTTTATCTTTATGAATGTGTTTATCAGTCACAAGATACTTGATATCATTTCTTTTATTCACAATCATGCTTGGTGATGAGCTGGAGACTTTTACGCACTGTTTGTGTAGTGCTCTCACTCACAGAGAGAGTCAAGGACATGCACAGTCTAAGTAATTCTCCCAGAATTTAGATGAAATAGTCAGGCATCAAATCATTTTATTACTCAAACTACATTTTCTTACTCATCATATAGATTAGATATATTCTTGATTATAGTTTAATTACAATTAAGCACAATTAACTATTAGCAAAATCCCATATAGATAAACTCTGTTTTAACACTCTGTATCATTTTTCCCATAAAAAGGCTGGATGTTAGTCCAATTTTGGACAGAAATGAGCAAGGAGATCTCAGCCTGTTTGACACCAGAGCGTACCTCCACCTCTCCAGGCTCTCTTCCACCTGCTACCCACTATTACTACGGATCACGATGTTGTCTGCAAACATCATAGTCCACTGAGACTCCTACATAACTTCTCGATCACCACTTCAAACAAGAAGAGCTTGCCCTTGTTTTCACTTAACACACTAATAATAATTGGAAAAACATTGACTGCATGGTACTCACATTGTTGCATTGTAAAGCAGATTGTATTTTTTCACTGCCTTTATCTGCCTATTTGTCGGCTTGTCATAGCGATAGAGCACTGCAAAGAAATAAACTAATGCTTATCTATTTCACATCGTAGTTATTACAGAATTCGTTCAACTTTAATTCAACAAGTCAGCAACTGTTACAAAATTTTAAATGAACGCGTTAAAATGATTAAAAAATCGACTTTTCGCTATTTTAATTAATCTCTTCAACGGCCTGATCCCCCTGGGAGAAAATCGCTCGTTGCCTGCCGTCTGCTTTACAGTGATCGCGAGGACGCGCGTCTCGCAACCAAAATCTCCCAGAGCGAGGTTGATGCGCGTTCACGCAGACAGATCGAGGACGCAGCAGCTAAAGCTAAATGGTTAGCAGGGCCATCGGGCCCAGGTCGTTCATTTTGTTCAGGCGGACCTCCGACCGGCAGGGATTAGAAACGTGCGAGATCATATGTGTGTGGAGGGGGAAAGAGTAGCGCAAGATGGTTCGGGAAACCAGACACCTCTGGGTGGGAAATTTACCCGAACACGTTCGAGAGGAGAAAATCGTGGAGCATTTTAAAAGGTAGGTTACGTCTTTTCCAAACAGCGCGCGCTAGCTGCCTCACTAACATTACTAAGGGTAGGCGGCTGCTATCAACGCTAACACAGCTAATGTTAGCATTTTAAGTTTTTCTAGTATTGCTATTTCTCGTGTGCTGAATGTGCATTATTGACAGCGTGGTGATGGAAATTAAAGTCAAATACGTGAAGCAGAGCCGCTCTTGTGTAAACGTGAACGATTTATAACATTTCTCGAACTTTTGTGAACGCCAAGGAGCAATTAGCTGGATCCGCTAGCCACCAAGCTTCCACCCAACCAACCATTTTGTGGGAAGTCGAGGCGTTTTCACGATCTGTACAAACCAAACGGCAGCTGTCGTTAGCCACAGACTAGCATTAAATGCATTCGGTTAGTTTAGTCACTGAAAAAAACTCACTCGGTTGTTTAACTGGTCGTCAGAGTATTTTACCGATCGCTAAGCGAAGAATATTTACGATCAGTGACGAGAGCTGCCCCACGCCCGCTCTCATAGGTATAGCTGCCTAAATTAAGCTAAGTAAGTCAACGTTGTTAGGGTTAATTTGTGAGATTGTAAGCTGCAAACCAGGTTTGTTGCCTTTTGGTGCTTAAATGTAAAACTAACCAACACCACAACCGCCTTCCGGTGTTCATATAAGTCATTTACAGCTTTGTAGCTAACACAAGGTGTCTAATCTCTTGCTACTCGGCGTAAACACTTCTTGAGTAAGTAGTTGGAAAACAAACATCCCTGCTAATAGGATTTATTTCTCACACCCCTGGTAGTGGTCTCCTTTTTTGGCGTACTGCGTTTTACATATCCTACGTCCTATAGAAATGTCATCATTACTTTACTGCTTAGAGCTTCCTCTTTACCCAATTGCGATCATTCAGTATTATCAATTGCTAGCACTTTTGAGTTCAGGGAGGTCACGTCTGATTTGTCCTGCCTTCAAAGTCAGTGCCATTTGCCACCTTGCTGATTTAAAAAACTAGCACATTCTCTATTCTCTATTCTTCTATTCTTGTATATGTAATTTCCTCTTTGTCTCCATTTCAGGTATGGCCGTGTGGAGAGTGTTAAAGTTCTGCGAAAGCGTGGTTCAGAGGGGGGTGTTGCAGCCTTTGTGGATTTTGTGGATATCAAAAGTGCACAGAAGGCTCACAATGCTGTCAACAAGATGGGAGACAGAGACCTTCGGACTGACTACAATGAACCCGGGTCAGTCCCAAGTGCTGTTCGGGGCCTGGAAGACAGCTCTCCCTCGAGCAGTCGAGATGTTACAGGATTCTCTAGGGGAACGGTTGGTCCAGTGTTTGGGCCGCCTGTGTCCCTTCACTCCAGAGAGGGACGTTATGAACGGAGAATAGATGGGTAAGTGGACACGGCGTCCCCTTCGAATCCAGGGAAATCTAGGTATCACACAGGTGTTAAACCTAAACACATAGTGGGGGGTATCCGTAAGGGATTGATGCCTCAAGGGGTTACACAAAGTTAATCTAGGGATCGTTCCACTTTTCATCCTGTTTGACTCGCCTTGCCCATTGGATCTAAGTAGATTAACTACACATTATCATTTGGTAAGGTAACTATATATTGAGAGTTTGGCATCTGATGTGGATATTACATCTGTGTGGAATATCCTGGTGAGTTGTGGATTTTATTACATTTTGTGGGAGTCTACCTTGGGGAGCTTGCGGATATTTTTTATAATCAACATGGAATCTATCTTTAATTAAAAAAAAAAATCTGGAATCACTTGAAGCTGGAAGTACATCACTGTTATGGTGGATACATGGTTTTCGGAAGAATCTATATAGGTATACACTCACTTGAAGAAATCTTCCATCGTGGGATATCATTTTTTTCCTCAAGGCAACTAATTATTGGACTGTTCATTACATTTTTCTTTTTTTTTTTTTTGTGCTTTGCACTTATGGATACAGCCTGTTCTGGATTTAACTTTTGGCCAATTGGATGGAAGAAATTTAAACATAAGAAGAAAGACTGGTGTAGTTCCAAGGTATCACTGTCATGTTAGGATGAGATTAACTTAATCAAAAACAGATTTTGTCCCATGTATGGACGTTGCGCCACGAAGATTTCACAAGAACACAGAGGATCCAACCACCTGGCCACCAACCAAGTTTGTGGAGCTATTCTTGCTTTTGCCATGAAGATATGAAGAGTGGATAGTTGGGATGTAACCCCCTGGATGTATGCAATACGATACCCTGTGCTGGATGTACTGACGTGGATAGGTGTAGCTGTCATTCATTTGGATTACTCAAGTATGGATGTAGCAGTTTGAGATCTCAATCAGGAAAAAGCACTCTTAGAGGAAGCTGAAGACATTTTTTAAGTAACGTGACACTAAACAAAGATGACATCCACTGATTATGGAGTTTTATCCTGCCCACCAGTCCAGGAGGATTTTATTTACTCTGATACGTGTCTGGAGTCTACTAACCTGCATGAGGTTAAATAACTTACATTAACCAATGGAATATGTTTTTTTCCCCCTGCCAGTATAAAACTTAAAAAATTACTGCAAAAAGAGACTGATTCCATTGGATGTATTTTTTCACTCAGGCCCCAACTTACTGAGTAGTCAACCTGGAATGTGCTGATTACCCTGAAGCTCATCATCTTTTTAAAAAAATTTTTTATTCCATATTTATTTATTGAGGTTTTATGTTCCTATGATTTTTTTTTCTACATGATGCAAAACTCATAAGGGTCCATTTCTGTGTATTTTTTTCTTCCTTTTTTCCCATCCAGTGAAGAGAATTAAATAAGCCTAACTGTGGATTATACGTCAACAATCTACTGGCCTGGTGCTCAGTACATGAACATAACATACAATACGAGAATACGTGAAGCGTTTTTGCCTAGGTCTCTCACATTCTGACCACCTAGATTTTATTTGGATTAGTTTCGGTAACTTCTTTTCTAAAAGGTTGGTATTTCTCTGCCCTCTGCATACTTTCTTTCCTAAGCTTCCTTCGTGCTTTGTTTAATAATAGTTTTGCACTGCTTTTAGGGAAATTCATTGCTTAAAAGCTACAAAAGGAAAAAGTAAATTTTATGAAATGTATGTATTTGCGTCCTTTTTTTAATGTATTACTTACAGTTCATGCACTGATCCAAACCCTGCATGGCATTTTAAATCTCCATACCACATAGATCATTAGAACAAATGTCTACTTGAATACTTGGGAGAAATGTTTTATGTAGATTTTTTTTCTCCCCATATTCATAACAATTCATGAACAGTCAACCTCTCAAATCGGCTCCCCTAAACACCCGAGGGGACCATAGACCTCAGTGTTTCTACTGTGCCAGTAAAAACAATTCAAAGAGACTAAGAGCAACATGGCTTAAATCTGACATGAAGTTCTTCTAATATTTTGTGGGCGGCTTGCTTTCCTGTGACTGTTTGTGAATTTACATCATAGATGTATAGATTATTAGATTTGTTCTGCTTTAGATTTGGAGACGTGTGGCAGATGTAATCTATTTGTTTTGTTGTTTTTAGCTTTAACAGATAGTGCCACTATTTTGGCCATTTATTGCTGTAGTGCATTTTTAAGTGAAAATGCCCATTTGTTTGTTGTTTTGTTTTTTTTTTTTGTTTTTTTGGGGTAAGAGTCTGATTAATAGTTTTTATTTTCATGTCCTGTTCTTAATTTACAGTAGTTCAGAAAGCCGTGAACGTGCATATGATCACAGCCCATATGGACACCATGACCGAAGTGGTACTTTTGACAGACAGCGTCACTACAACGCCGATTATTACCGTGATCGCTCTGTGTTTGCTGCTGCTGGCCCGGGCAGCAGTTCTGTTGGGGGAAGCTTTGAGGCATCAGACCCACACTTTGACTCTAGAATCCGAGACCCTTTTACTCTTACTAACTCTTCACGACGTGACCTGTACCGAGATGACAGAGGACGGCGTGTCGATCGGACTTACCATCACCGTCGGAGTCGATCGTCTCACTCCTCACAGTCAAGACATCCCTCCCCTCAACGGACCACGGGGCAACCCCCCAAAACTCCTCATTCCCCTAAAAAAGCACCTTTGTCCCCTGGGAGAGGCCCAAGGTCTCGATCTCACAGCAGATCTTCAAGCTCTGATTCAGTCAGCAGCACAAGCAGCACAGGCAGTGGCAGGTGGGAGTTTTTTTTTTTTTTTTGTATTCTACAAAGGATGGATAAATACTTGTCCATGGACAAAGCATTGGGGTTATTGCTGGATAATTTGTAAATAATCTTTTTACACAGACTTAGAAGTGTCTAATTGTTTCCCCCTCCTTCATTGACAGTGATTCAAACAGCAGCTCAAGTGATGGATCTCAGGCTCGTTCTGTTCAGTCATCAGCTACACATGCACCACCTCAGTCCTCCATGGCGCTTGACTCTGAAGAGCCCCGTAGGAGCTTTGGCATTAAAGTGCAAAATCTACCAGTACGCTCAACTGGTGAGTTTTTTATGTTTCTCTACCTCTCAGTGGACCAAGTTAAGAATTTTCTCTGCTCAGTAATTCTGCTATATCCTTGAATTTGTTTTTGCCTGCATTAGAAAATATATTTGTACAGTGAACATGATCTGAAACATTAATCTCATCAAATTTGAAGGAAGTTAAATGTACCCATGTCTAAAAACTTTATTTTAGGCTCTTGTAAAAGGGAGTTTCTAATGGTAAAGAGTTTTTTTTTTTGTTTTTTTTTTACTGTAACAAAATAAAGTTACTATTTGCTTTACTGTTTGCTGCAGGGCATTGTATAGATTTGTGGGGAGACAGATTGATTACTTTATTAGTTATTGTTTTTATTTACTGCAAGCTAAAGCCACACATACAAATGTTTTATACTTGTATTTACACATTTAACATGCTTGTGGCATGTAAACCAGACTAAGCTTTGAAATAAAAATCATTTGAGCCAGATGAAAGCCTTTTCCTATCAACGGATTAAAGTAAGAGTCATTTCTTCTGTGGGTCATTGAGAATTCTGTTGTTTTTAGTAGTGTTGTAATAATTCTGTTTTCCAATGCAGACACGAGTTTGAAAGATGGACTTTTCCATGAGTTCAAGAAACATGGGAAAGTGACTTCAGTGCAGATCCATGGAACATCAGAAGACCGCTATGGGTTGGTATTCTTCAGACAGCAAGAGGATCAAGAGAAAGCCCTTAGTGTCTCCAAAGGAAAGCTGTTTTTCGGCATGCTTATTGAAGTCACTGCCTGGAACGGACCAGGTAGGTTGCAACACAGAAATTTTTATTTTTCAGATAAATATAGCAGGTTTGCATACATATTAATTCCCTCACAAGGTTGAGCCAAAATTCAAATAGTATGTGACTAATATTAATGATAAACCCGTTTCTTCCTCCAGAAACAGAAAGTGAAAATGAATTCAGGCCTTTGGATGGGCGAATAGATGAATTCCATCCAAAGGCCACAAGGACACTGTTTATAGGGAACCTGGAGAAGACTACCAGTTACCAACAGCTTCTTGACATTTTTCAGCGCTTTGGTGAAATTGTGGTAAGCATCCATCTGACTTTGAATTACACTAGTAAGTTTGTATATTTTACATTGAACATTTTGTATTTGCTGTCTTTTTGTCTCAAGGACATTGACATCAAGAAAGTAAATGGAGTTCCCCAGTATGCCTTTGTCCAGTATTCTGATATTGCCAGTGTTTGCAAGGCTATAAAGAAGATGGATGGAGAGTATCTGGGAGCTAACAGACTAAAGGTAGTTTTTGTACACTAAGCAAATTTACAGTTTCTCATCTGTGTATGTGTATATTTTCAAAAGTACAGATTAGTGTGTTTATAATATCTATATTGGTCTCTTGCTTCCTTGCAGCTCGGTTTTGGAAAGAGTATGCCTACAACATGTGTTTGGCTTGATGGTTTATCAGCCAATATTACAGAGCAATACCTCACACGGCATTTCTGTCGCTACGGACATGTAGTTAAGGTAAGGTGATGTCTCTTCCTTAAGATTTGATACTTTTGATTTTAATACACTCATAAATATGATTTTAATTTGTCCTATTTTGTAGGTGGTGTTTGATAGGTTGAAAGGGATGGCCCTCATCTTGTACAACAACACTGACTTTGCTCAGACAGCTGTAAGAGAGACCAAAGGTTGGAAGATTGGTGGCAGTAAAATAAAGGTAAAAATAAAATGAAGGTGAAATCAACATTACTGGTTTAACTAATAAAATGTAATCCTAATGGTTTTTGCCCTTTAAAAAAAAAAGTGTGTTTTATTTACTTATGATAGGTGGATTTTGCAAGTCAAGAGAGTCAGATGGCTTTCTACCGATCCATGCAGGCATCCGGTCAAGACATTAGAGACTTCTATGAAATTCCTCCTGAACGACGGTAAACAACCAGTATTGCAATACAGTTGTTGTTGTTTGTGTTTAATTACATTATTTTCCTTTTTTTTATTTTTTTATTAAGCAGGTAGAAAATGTTTGCTGCTAGTAAAAGTGGTAAGATAAGATAAGATAAGATAAGACTTTATTGATCCCACGACGGGGAAATTTTTGCGTCACCTCAGCTTAGGTACAGATATCAGAAGGAAATACAAAAATACAAATAAGAAAAAAAAGTGGTGATATTTTGAATTGCTCTTCCATTGGTGACAATATTTCAATTGCAAATTAATTATTTAGATTAGCAAAATTCATTATTTTACACTTTGTGTTCTCTCCTTAACTTTACAGAGAGGATCGCAGAGCTCCATATCATGAATTTGCAGCAGAAAGGGCTTACTATGAGAATATACGAACCCCTGGCCTCTATACAGAGGACACTCGAAGAGAGTATGCTGCCCGAAGCAGAGACCGCTTTCCTGAACTGGAACACTATCAAGGGGATCATTTTGACCCACGCTATCATGAAGACCCAAGAGACTACAGGGATTACAGAGACCCCTTTGAGCAAGACATCAGGAAGTACACATATATTCAAAGGGAACGAGAAAGGGAACGAGAACGTTTTGAAGCTGATCGCAGCAGGTGGAGCCCTTCCCATCCAAGGCGACCTGTTAGTCCAACAGTATCACCTTCAGCATCTGAGCGGGTTCCTAGAGACTCAGAACGACGAGTTTACAGCCAGTCCTCTGAACGAAGTGACAGCGTGAGTTCAGTGTCACCACCACATTTTGATAAATCTGAAAAGACCCTGATAGAACATCCCTCGAAGAGTGAGAAGAGCGGTCAGTCAGAACGTCTATCCGGAACTGAGAAAACCAAACGTGCAAAACGGAAAGAGAAAGGCGACAAAACTGAAAAGATCAAATCAAGAAAAGCAAAGGGGCAATCCCCATGCCACCCAGTACCTGAAACGGAGCCTGAGACTGGTTTCGATGGAGGGTCTGGAAGAGGAAGAGGATCAGACCAGGATGTCCATGAAAAACAGAAATGTAAAGGGGATGGCGACCTTCTTACTAGTACTTTGTCAGTAAAAAGTGAACGATCTGACATGAGTAAAAGTGATGGTTCAGACTTGGATGGGAGAAATCGACTCAAGAAACATGTTAAATCTGAAACTGATGGAAAAGATTCGACAGTAGATTTGGATCGCCGGGCTGCAAGAAAAAGGCGGTTTGGTGACTCTGGAGCAGGAAGGACTGCTCGTCAGAAGAGAAGCAGGCATGAGGAGGAGGATGGTAATCAGTCTTCTGACTTTGGTGCAAATGCAACATATTTGAAAGAAATGGATACAGACAAACACAAAGATTCCCAGAGGAGAGATTCAAGACCCAAAAATGAAAAAAGTGGAACTCCAAAAGACAGTCAAGAGGACCTTAAAGTACAAAGAGAGAAATCAGAGGGATCTTTGGACCCACTGGAGTCCAAACAACATCTTGGACACCCTTCATCCAGACGATTTTCACAAGAGGGTATTGCAGACCAGAACAGTACAAGAGAACCAGACCAGCATGCTGCTGTAAAAATTAATCAAAATTCTGAAATTAACAAAAGTGCCAAAAATAAGGAAGACCACATTGACATTGATACCTCTCAAAGTTATCGCAAACAAATGGAGCAAAACAGACGTTTACAGCAACAGCAGCGTGAATCTGAGAAAACTGACAAACCAGCTAGTCCCCAAGGAACTGAAACAGAGGACTTAGAGCATCGGAGCCTCGTGCATGATGTTGGTAAACCTCCTGAAGATGTCACAGATAATTTTCCATCCCACAAATTAAAGAAACCAGACCAGATTGACTCTGACTCGGGGATAAAGAGAGAGCGTGTTTACAGGAGCTTTAAACAAAAAAGTGAAGATCTCGACTGGAACACCAGCTCCCCTCCAGGACATTTCTCACATCATCCAGATGAGGACTTTGCAGATCCTCCTCAGAAAGAGTTGAGTCGAAATGATGAAAAATCTCACTCAGATCTGGAGCTATTAGTCAAAAGGACACATAACACACAGGTTAACAAGACAGGCACTCCTTTACTCAGTGTGGAAGATGAGAAGCAAAAGAGATGGGAGAGCAGAGTTAAACAAGGCTTGTTACCTGACCTGAATTTTTCTCGAAATATGAATAAAAACATTCACAATCGCGACCGTTTGGAATACACAATTTGTCATGACTTGGAGCCTGGGGAAGTACGATCTGACTCTGAAGAGGACAGAGAGCCCAAACCCCACTCTCCTGTGCCCTCCACATCTATGCCTTTTTCTGAAAGACCAAGAGCTGACAGATTTTCAGACCCTAAACAAGCACAACTTGAGAAGAATAAATTCTACTCCTTTGCACTTGACCAGACTATCACACCAGACACAAAGGCTCTGCTTGAGCGTGCAAAATCTCTGTCATCTTCTAGAGAAGATAACTGGTCATTTTTAGACTATGATTCTCATTTTGTTAACCTACGCAACAGAAAAGACACTGAAAAGGTAGAAGCAGCGCCAAGACCAACACCTTCCTGGTACATGAAAAAGAAAAAGACTCGAATTGGATCAGAAGATAAACTTGATGACAGGAAAGAGGAACCTAAGCCAGAGGAACAAGAACGCAGGGAGCTATTTGCCTCTCGATTCCTTCACAGTGCTGTCTTTGAGCTGGACTCTAGACGACTTCAGCACCTGGAACGCAAGCATGAGGAACCTGAGCAAAACTGTCAGCAAGCAGCAGGAGATGGTGAACTTGACTCAGGGCCTGTTGTCCTTTTCCATAGTCGTTTTTTGGAACTAACACGACTACAGCAACAGAAAAATAAAACTCAGCAGGTGCAGGAGGCAAAAGAAGACACTATACCCACAAATGAAAACAAAGTAGAAAAAGCTCCTGTTCAAGAGCAACAACCTCTGCAGTCACCTGAAACAACAGAAACTACCACAGAGGCAGAAATTAAACCAATTAGCCCTGCTGAAAATGTAGTTCCTGAACCCAAACTCGAACCAACTTCTGCCACTCATACTGTTATCAAAGACGTTCCTCCATCTGATGAGATATGTGTTTTGCTAAACCCACTCCGTGATCCATGTCCCCCTGTGTCTATCAAAAAGGAACAGGAAACGGATCAGGAACCTGTTGTTTCAATTCAGCACCCACCAATTGAGACGTCAGATTCTCTTCCTGTACCTGTTGCAGCATCTGAACCAAACTATTCAGTGAATAGAGATAGACATTCTCCATCTGAGGCAAATCTGGATATTATTATTGTTGATGTAAAACCTTCATTTACAGAACCTTGCCACGAGTCTCATGATGAGCTTGTTAGCAATTCTGAACCAGAGCTGGATCCTGAGGCAACACAACCAGAAGTACCTGTAGCCAGTAGTCCAGTACAGCCTAGTGTTGTTGAGCAGTTGGAAATATCCAAGAAAGAGACTCCATCCACTTGTAAATTAGGATCAGAGAATGAAGGTGACATGAAATCTCAAGCTGGTAAGGTACAGGTACCAGTTGACATTAAAAGAAATGATGAATTAGTCTTATCTCAGAAAGAAAATAAAACAAAAGAAATTAAAAATAAGAAGTATAAATCTCTTGCACAAGTTGCTGCTGTTCCTGTAGCGCCTGCAACAGGTTCTGAGAAACAAGCAACACGCAAGAGTGAGCGAATTGACAGAGAGAAGCTGAAACGTGGCTCATCCCCGAGAGGTGAGTCGAGGTCCACAGGCAAATCTCCAATTCATGGATCAGATCCCGATACCTCTGAGCACAACATACCAGTAAGCAGAGCAAGACGAAGAAACGTTAAATCAGTCTATGCCACCCCAGTTGAAGATGATACACCAGTTCGTTCTGGAAAGGATGTTGCAGAGTCGCCACGCTCTGCCAGAAAACGTGGTACAGACAAAGATACCATGCAACAAAATACTGAACCAGATCCACCAGCTCCAACACCTGCAAATAAACGTGGCCGCCCTCCCAAGAATCGCAGACAAGGTGATGATAGTGCAGCTGCTAAAGTAGAAAAATCTAAACTGGATGGTAAAGACACAGATTCAAATGAATCAGAAAGTGGTGAACGTATTCCAAAAATGTCAAAAGGCAGAACACCTCCTTATGACACAAAGGGTTCATCAAATCAGATGTCCACATCACTAGGATCTGGATCAACAAGGAAGGCGGACAAAACTGAGGCAGGTGATGATAATGGTCAGGAAAATGATTTGACGTATGAAGATAACTCGGCTTTGCAAGAGTCATCAGTTTCGGGTAAAGAAGATCCATCACTGAAAATTGATGAACAGAAAGACGAGAAGGTGAAACAAAGCATAGAATTGGCCAAAGTTAAAGATGTTCTCCATGAAAAGGTATATGATGACAAATCAAATGGGAAGGACACAGATGCCTCCAACCTGGAAGAGAAAACCATGTCAGAAAAAGACAAAACTCTTAGAGGAAAAGCAAGGAATTCCAAGTCACCAGTCCTCAAGAACCTCCAAGTCAGACTAAATGTCACAGAGGTGAAAGACCGCCTTCAGTTAGGCGAAGAAGCGCCTGGGACTCCAGAAGATTTGTCAAAAAGACTTAGACATGGTGACCGAAGTGAACAGGTTTTAAAGTGCACAAATGCTAACAAAGGAGGCTCCAGCAATGAAGAATGTGAAAATACAGCTTCGGACCAAAAGGAGCTCCTGGGAACATCAAAAAATGTAATTTCACAGGAGCTGGAACTGGAGCAAGCTGTGGAGAACATTGCTAAACTAACAGATCCAACCTATCCAACAGAACCATCAACAACGCCTGTCCCCCATACAGATGTAAAAACTGATCCAGAGGAAGAAAAACCATCTAATCCTGCCAGTGAGTCAGAACTCATGGCTGCTATTGATTCAATAACCCAGGCACCTCCAGCAAATCTAGATGTAGTCTCAGAACCTGAGATTCAAGACTTGGTTCAGCAGGTTAAGGAAGATGAAACAAATACATCCTCTGTGCAGGAGGAACCCGCTTTCCCAAACACACCCAAAAAGGGCCCTAAGGGAAGACCTAAAACACCTAAACGTTCTAAAGGCCAGAAGCAAGTAAGAAAGGATTTGAAAGATGGACATTCGTTAACTGAGGAACCGACAACCCCATTAGCAGATAGTTCATCTTCTGATGCAAAGGTTGTTTCTGAGACATCTGCTGCTGCAGCAACTACAGCAGTTATTACTCCTGCTACTTGGAAGACAGAACCTGAAACCTCAGCAGTCAAAGCTACAGATGTAAACACAGAGACAGAGTCATTTTCTGAAGAACACATCCAGCATTTTAAGTCTGTTTACCCGCAGTCTAAGAGTCCAATATGCACAAAGCCACAGCACTTGCCACCTGAGTGCAACTCCCCTTCTCTGTCACCACGAGCTAACAAGCCAAGTGTCAGACCCATTCAAACAAGCAGAAATCCTGTTTCTCCACCAGACTGGCGCCATCAGTCTAAAGATACAAGTACCTCTTCCTTACCAATCATGCCATTACCAACCAAGGAAAACCAGACTTTACCATCAGAATCTGAAAACATGGGTATTGAACATGGCACAAGTGACTTGAGACAGATTTTAATGAAACATAAAATTAGTTCACTGCCAGGCAGCGGTTCCGTTCCAAGTAATCTGCCAAACATTCGAGATCAGAACCTATCTGAAAGTAATGCTCAGCTCACAGCCATTGTGTCAAATAAGTCATCACTGCCTGATAGTAAAATATCAGTGCATTCTGCCTCACCTGTTGTTAGACCTCCACAAACGACTCCTGAGACAAAGTCTGTGATCTCTGTAATTGCATCCACTGCCACATCTGTTATCAGTCGTATTTGCAATCCTTCTGAGCCTGATGACAAGGTGAACATGAACATTGTTGACATGCCTATAGCCAAACCAACTTATAGGCCCGGCAAAGATGATGCTGGGTCATACCCTGTGATGCCTGCTGGTGATGGAGGAGGAAGTGCTACACGCTTCATTATTGAGAGCCCAACTCTTAGCACTGGATCTTGCCCAGGTCTGAGAGTAAATACATCGGAAGGAGTGGTGGTATTAAGCCATTCGGGTCAAAAAACAGAGGGACCCCAGCGAATTAGTGCAAAGATAAGTCAGATCCCATCAGCAACACCAGGTGAAATGGAATCTCAGCAACTAGTATCCATGCCCAAGCAGGATTTGTATTCCCAGTCAGGGCTTCAAAAAGGGCCTTCATCACAGACAGATCATGGGCATCCCAGTAAACACCAGGCAGGATTGTCTTCAATCAAACAAGAAAACACTGGTTTGGAAAAGATAGATTCTGCTTACCAATCTGGACCTCAAGGAGTAGTAAAGCGTCTGCCACCAAGCAACCAGCAGGTAATAGGTTACCATCAAGATTACATGCCTTTAAAACATCCAAAGAAAATGGATAGTGGTGATCCTCATGGCACAGACGGAACCAAACCGCCTTGGACCTCTGCTGTAAGCCCTGCAATAAGCCCCCATTTGCCCTCTCCACCTGGAAACCACGTAGGTTTTGGTGATAGAACTCCTTCACATCTGGGTGGGGTCAAGCAGGAACCACGGTCCCCACGAAAGTCAGGCCACCCACACTCTCCGTTTGTGTCTTCACCCATTGGTTCCTCATCACCCAAGGGTATTCCAGTTATGTTATCCACTGGCCATCCTGCCATGCAACAGTTTATTGCTGGCGTACACCATCCCGAGCAGTCAGTTATCATGCCACCTCATAGTGTGCCTGGAGGCTTGGGACGAATGTCTCCACATTGTGTTTCTCAGTCAATTCAAGTGGGACATCTGGTCCAGGGAGATGTCAGAGTGAATACTCCACCTCTCTCTGTGATGAGCTACGGCATGCACAGTGATTCTCTCAGCTCCCCTTGGTCTGGTGCCATGCAGCCACGGCCTACCTCACCTCAGGCTGTTGGCAGAGACAAGGTTCTCAAAGTAAACCCAGGTTCTTTGAGGAGTCATGATGGGGAGCAGGAAGAATCAAGACACTTCCACCAGACAGGCAGACCATCTCCTGCACAGCTGAAGCTGGAAACTCTGCAGTCCGATCCTCGTGGCAGTTTGCGGAGCAGTAGCCACACATACATGCCACAGAGAGACATGCGTGTGCTTTTGCATCAACAGGGGGATCGTTCAACTGCAGACTCTCATTCTGGGCACATTCAGGAGACCTCTCTGTCTCCAAGACCACATGCTTTGTCTAAAGGTGTGTCCGATAAGGAAATAACAAAGTCTTTAGAGGCAAAGAGGCCACACTCTCCACTTCCTAAGGATGGAATGATGGGAATCAGACAATCTGGACAAGCAATGGCATCTCCACAGAGGGTTCAGCTGATGCCACCTGGACCTAGTGGTTCATTCACAGACTACCCGGGGATGTACTCAAACCCGAGAGGAATCCATTCTCAAATGCCAGAAGCATCCGCTGTTGGAATTACACAGCCACCAATGAATGTCACACCTGCTGCGGTGAGTGCATGACTTTTAAAATGCCAGTCAACATAATCAGTATTGACAAATCTGTTAGTACAAAGCACATGTGTAACTAATAGTTGGTTTATTCAATAAAAGCACACATTAATGACAGGAAGTGCCTCATAATGGCTGTGGGTTACATGGAGAATCTGTCAGTTAATATGAGAAAGCAGTTAACATTGTCACGAAATGCAGGTTTCAGAATAATTATAAATTAAAATAAGAACTAAAGGAAAGAAAACTGAACAATAAACTAAAACGTTTTTAAATGGAAGATTGCGGTTGTATTGTTATTCTTAACTGTTTTCTTGAATTCGTAGGTTGCGGACCACCAGGCAAAAGATGGCAAGATGACACAGCCTGTTAATATGGTGCAGTTACTTACGGTAAGACAAATCTCCCCACAGCTTAAAGAAGGTAATTGGTCTGAGCAAGAGCTGGCCTCTTCTCATACTTTTGTTTTTCTTCTCTTGTATTTAAATAGAAATACCCTATTGTGTGGCAAGGGTTGCTTGCACTTAAAAACGACACAGCTGCAGTCCAGCTGCATTTCGTCTGTGGCAACAAAGCTTTGGCTCATCGATCACTGCCCCTACAAGAAGGAGGCGCACTGCTTAGGATTGTCCAGAGGATGAGACTGGAGGCTTCACAACTGGAGAGTGTAGCCAGAAGAATGACTGTACGTGTATTTTTGTTTTACTTCCCTGTTTTAAACAAGTTTCTGTCTGCTTCTAACATTAACCTTTTTCTCTCCACAGGGAGACACAGACTACTGTCTCCTCCTTGCTCTGCCTTGTGGACGAGATCAAGATGACGTCCTGAACCAGACTCAAGCTCTTAAGGCAGCGTTCATCAATTACTTGCAGACAAAGTTGGCTGCTGGTATCATCAACATCCCCAACCCAGGTTCCAATCAGGTGAGCCATCAGTGTTTTAATAATTATCTGTCTAATGTGGCTTATGCAACAGTTTAAAGGCTTGTTTATGTGTATTGAACACACAGAAGGGGTTCTCAGCTGCATATCAGGCTGTTGGTTTGATCTTCCCTAATTTTTCTTCCTGGAAGAAGAATTAGGGAAGACAAAACAAACAGGTTTTGATGTTTATAGTCTTCTGATCTTCAATACCATTTGATGGCTTCATCTTAAACACAGAACTGGTTTTACAGGATTAATGGGATACATTTATTTGGCTGAAGTGCTTGTGGAGTCTTTAACATATAGTAAAGGGTTTAGGCTTCTTTGGAAGTGCATTTGTCTCTATGCATAACTCACAGGCCCTGAAACATCTTTATTATACGGATGTTCAGACAGAAACGGTGCCCCACACCGCTTTGAAGTTACTGATCACATGACTCTGTGTGATACTATCTTCATCTGGTGGTGTTTGCACAGTACCTGTTTTCATTTAGTACCTGAAGGAGTTGAAGTGCACAGGTTTTCTTCTCATTTTAATAAAGCAGCATCTCTAGCACACACTCTTCACCATCCTGACACCCGGTAGTTAGTAGCAGGTTTTTTATTTTACTTATTTTTTGCTCAGTGGCTGTTTATTATATTACAGCAACCTTCTGTCAGTAATGGTTCATCCTCTATCCTAAAATTATTTCATGTTTTTTGATTTTTTTAAAATTTATTCTCTAAGAATTTTATCCTGTGCATCTCTTAAGGTTATTGTTTGTTCAATTATGACAGCGCCTGTTAAACAAAAGAAATAGATTGAAGAAATAGATATAAACAGATTTTGAAATCCTTACAAGACTGAATAATTTTCGGAAACAAATTTAATTAAAAAAAAAAAAGAACTCTTGTGGCCCACTCTGCATGTAACTGATATCTCTTTCTGTACTTCCCAGCCCGCCTATGTGCTTCAGATTTTCCCTCCGTGCGAATTTTCAGAGAGCCACTTATCCCAGCTCGCCCCCGACCTTCTCAACAGGATTTCAAGTATCTCGCCACATCTCATGATAGTCATCACTTCTGTGTGACGTCCACTGCTGGGAGGATGGATCTACTCGTTGATAAGCCTCAGGAAGCTAGAGGAATTTTTTTTTTTTTTTTTTTTTTTTTTTTTGCTTTTGTTTTTACGTTTTTTCCCCTATCTCTTGTCACTCCTGTCTGGTGTATTTGTCCTTTTCAAAAGAACTCAGGGATGGATCAAACCAGAATGAGTCTTACTTGACCATTTCTCTGCTGTATTTCTATTTATTGGAGTTTTATTTTAATATTCGGAGATGCTCTGAAGAAGGAAGAAGGAAAAAAAAAAAAGTCAGGATGGCTGATGAACAACTCTGAGGGGCCTGTTTCTTTCATCTGTCCTGATCGATTGTCATTCATTGGTTCAGAAATGAGGATCTTTGAGGTACCTCAGCACCAGATCAGACATTTCAGCATGTAATTTTTAATGATTCTGTACAGACTTCCTCACCCTGGCCTTTTGTTTAGAGGAAAGAGGATTGACTTGTCAAACTTTGGAGACCCTGTAGAAAACTTTGTTCGTTTAACAGCTCCTTTAACTCCACCAGCTCTGCTCATGTTCTCACACTACTGAAGCAGTTTACCCCTCTGTCACCTGCCTTTGCATTGAACAAGTTACAGTTTGATTTGAGAGTTTTTGAACATGGGACTTTGTAAATATTTTAAATATTTAAAAGGAATTAAAAAAAAAAAAAACACGGACCCAATGAGGACAGCTTAACAGAGAGACTGGGACTCTGAGACGTACCAGAACGCAGAGTGTGGAAATGTAGATTGACAGATTCTTAATTTTTGGGTGTAAATACTTGTAACAGAAGAAGGTTGGCAAGCTCTTGTAAGCGGAGTCTGCTAATGGCACTTCATATTTTGTAACTCAAATAAACTCCAGAAAACATGGATATCTAAGATGTGTGTATTTTTTTCATGCTCTGCCTTGAACAGGTACAGTTTGGTTGCAGTCTTCTCAAGAGTTTTTTGTTTTTGGATGGGGGGGTCATTTGCACTTCATGACATAAAAACCTAAAACTTTAGAAATCTGAATGAGTAAATTTGAGCTTTTAATCACAACTCTAAGACTGAAATTGTACTTGCTATGTTTTTTGGCTGCTTGCACGACTCCATTTTAACACTTCATTTATCAGTGTTAAGATGGAAGATGTGTTCCCCGCTTCAGAAACAGGTTAGATATATGAGCTAAATGGCATGCAGAGCATGACAAACATAGCTTAGTAAAACAAATATATCACATTGCAGTACAAAAATGGATAAGAAAGATGAAAAGTTCAGTTGAAGAATGAGCTAGATTGCACAAAAAATACAAAAGTAAAAGAAGACGAGCTCACTAAATGGAAATCTATGTCCTGCAGGAGCTGAAACCTAGAGGGAATGCAAGTTTGGTATATGAAGAGGTTCAGTTGATTTTCTTTTTTTTTTTTGGCCTGTTCTGTCATAAATTGTAGTAATCAGAATTATTGTCTGAAGGCCAAAAAATTTGAATAATTGTTTAATCAAATCATTTAAATTTGATTTCACATCACCCCTCCCCTCTTTTGACTTTTCTAATATTCACTGTTAAATTGAACAAAGGTGGGAAAAATCCCCCAGAATAAAAATTGTACAGCAACCTTTTCCACCTGTTAATCTTGTTATATGCTGAAAATAACAAAGTAAAAAAGAAGTTTTCCCAACTTTTTAATATTATAACGTGGAATAGCAAATACACAGTTTTACTAATAACATCAGGAATGGTTCACACGGCAGTGAATTTACCTTCAGGTACTTATTTACATGTGTTTCCTTGTTGGGACATTTCCTGTATGGTCATGTCAATCAAACCAACACGGGGATGATCGAATCGGTAGGCTGCAGGGTTGTTTATGCTGAGTAATTCCTGCATTTTAAGTCAGTTGACTGAATCTTGACGTATTTTATCCATCAAATATTGTTTGGAGAAATATTTAGATCATCACACATGAAAAATGGCGAATCATACACTTAAACACATTAAAAAACAAAACAAAGAAACATTACTTCAAACCGAGGCGGCTGTATTTACCTCGAGGGGAAGATAAAAGTATCACATGCACTGGTGCTATTTTTGATTTATAAAACACTGGCACCTTTAAATGTGTCCTATTGTTTCAAATCATCACTGGAGCCAAACAGCGCCACCAGCTGGTCTTCATATTGGGAAATGTTTCTCTTCATGATGTCAATGCAGGGGCCCAGCAAACGCTCAAAAGCCTGGATGTCAATTACTGGAAGGAGAAAAAAAAAAAACACATTTTGATTAATCTCACAGTCATTTTCTTATTTTTCAACATATACTGTGCATACAAGGTACATGTGTGTCAGACTGCTGCATCGTTCTTCCCACAGTCATGTTTTGAAACAGTAAGTTTTCACAGAACTCAAGCCGTCACACACTGTGAAAACTCGCTGCTTCTACAGGCATTGAGTATTAAGTAAAGGGCAGCCAGGTGCTGCCAAACGCAGCATATCAGCGCAGCGCCTCATACCAGCTATCAAACATAGTGGAGGAAGGGAGATGATTTGTGCTTTTTTTAGCCAAAGGGCCTGAGCACCTTGCAGTCATTCAGTCGACCATGAACTCGTCTGGATACCAAAGTGTGAAGTTGCTATGATGGGACCTTAAGAGAGCTGTGCATAAATAAATGCCTGCTAAACTCAATTAACTTTACATTGTAAAGAAAACTGGACTAAAATTTCTCCACGACAGTGAGAGAAAATAATAAAATCATGCAGAGAACAAATCAAGTTATTGCTGCTATAAGTTGTTTGTATCATAGGGTGCACTTAGTTTTGCACTGTGACAGCAGTGGGCCATTACTAACGTCTGTGGGCATTTATTATTGTACCTAAACATTTGGTTTCTCCCACAGCGTAAACTGTTGCTGCACGAGGTTTGTTGGTGACCAGTGCCAGCTCCCCAAAGTACTGGCCTCTGGAGCAGCGAGCCACCTCCACTTCTGCGTTATCCTGCTGGCCCGCCTTTGTCTGCAACAAAGAAACCTGTCAGTCATTTTATACAGCGGAGATATATAGTAAACTAAAATATTCAAAAATTAATAGATAAAACAGGATTATTAAGAGTGTGCTTACTTTGCTTTTAATCATAATCTTCACTTCTCCTGTTTCCACAATGTAGAAACAGTGAGCTTTCTCACCCTGCAAAAAGAAAAAGCAGCAGAAAAGACAGAGTTTAACTAAAGTGTTCTTAATATAAAAACAATCCAAGATAAAGTCTACCTGTGTAATTATGCGGTCTCCATCTTTGAACGCTCGAGCTCCCAGAACGTCAACAATCTTCATTCTCTCAGAAACCTAAAACAAAGCAGATGAAAAAACTTGGAATAAAAGGTGGCTATGTTCTTATATCCTGTTTTTGGTTTTGGTTTTTTTTGTAAATGTGGTGTATGTGTCGGCAAACCTCAAGAGATTTCAGAAGAGGAACACATTCGATGAAGGCCTCATACATCCTCCTCTTCTTTGCGTTATTTTTCACAATCAGTCTGTGAAATGTGGCTCGATCCTGAAAGGGAAGCAACCGAAGAACAACCTGTTTCATGTACTCTGCCACATACAGCGTGATGCAAAGTAGGATGAAGGTCATCTTCTTATGTCAGACTCACCAGGCCCCACAGGGCGCCGTCCTGCGTTGCCACTATTGTGGCGGCTCGAGGGGTGTTGTACATGAGAGCCAGCTCTCCAAAACTGCCCTTGTTGTCATACTTTCCAACACAAATGCTCTTGCCGTCCTTTTGCACGAAAATATCGTACACACCTCTGGAAGTGATTGGACAGAGAGAGAGAGAGAGAAAGGGAGGGAGCAGAAGGAAATGGGGAGTCCTCTTTACACACTAGATTTCTGTGCTAGGACCAATTCTGTTTACATTATACATGCTTCCCTTAGGTACTATCATTAGGAGGCATAGCATATATTTTCATTGCTATGCAGATGATACCCA